>JBAMBO010002368.1:0-74961 GCA_037044535.1 Lordiphosa magnipectinata | reverse complement strand
TGCAAGAGTATGTAACAGGGAGAAGGAATCATTTCCGACCCTATAAAGTATATATGGGGCATTCCAAGCTAAAAGAGAGATAAAGAGAGTTGATGACTCCGAATCGGATGATAATTGATTAGTATGAGATAAGCTTAACCCCAAAATTTGAGATTTTTTGAGTTTTTTGCGGAAGTTATACGCTTAAAAGGGTAAAATTGTGAATTTTAAAAATATTTTATTTTCAAACATTTATTTGGAAAAAAATGTATTCTTCATAAAACTTAGTCCAGCAAAAAAGACCCATCATTCAAAAATTTAAAAAAAAAAAATATATTAAAGCCGCATTTTTTCCAAACATTTTGTGTGGCTGATCAAGTCGGTAGCTTGAAAATTGAGGAAGTTATAGCCATTTTTGTCATGTAATCTCAAAAATATCAGTATAGAAAATTTGTCAAAAAGGTTTAATAATTTTTTTTTTGGTTCTTAATTCGCCCAAACAACTTTTTAGAGCTACAGGGCGGTGTCCATGGGTCGCGAAATTAAAAACTGTAAATAAAAAAACTGCTGAGGAATTTGTTCGTGTGGCCGTTTCATATTTGGTCTCTACCAATAGCGAAATATGCTTACCTTTGCCACCACGTTATGTTCAAAAATAACATCGTCTTTAAGTACTGTTAACGCCTCTTTTTTTGCCGTGACGTGAGCAAAATAGGTTTCGATTCTAATTTGTGCGGCCAAATTGAAAATGAGCGTATCTAAAAAAGATTCCTGCAGAAAGTGCTTAAAAAGGAGCGTAAAATCTATTTGGCCAGCATTCAAACACTTCTAAGCGCCACCAGTCCCCTCAATCAGTTCGATTTGATTCGCCTTAACTATATCTTCGATCACAGCTACCAGACCAAAAGGAATATCATTGAACAGCCGCCGGTGCATCAACTCAGAAAAAATATATTTTTTTAGCTTGGAATGCCTCATATATTCTTGATAGCATCAACAGCCGAGTCGAAATAGCCATGTCTGTCTGTCCGTCTGTCTGTATGAACACCCAGATCTCAGAGATGGTAAGAGATATACTTATACTTGCAGGCAGATTAAAAATATTTTCAATTTTTACCACGCTCCCTGCAGCCCCCGCAATATTGAAGAAACGTCATATGTTTCACAGTTTCGTAGATAGATGGGTTGTACCTTCTAGAGTTATTTAGTTATCAATATTATTTATCGATTTGCTGAAAGAAGGATAAAGATCAAATGAACGATTTTCAAGTTATGAGCAAAATAAGGCGAGTTAACATAACCCCCCACCACCCCCACAGCATTCCATTCGCGACGCCCCGCAGTAAGGCCAACGGAGTGCCGTGTATGGCCCTTAGGTGCCATACAAATTTGCTCGGTCTCTTTTGGTGTCTCCTGAATAACGATTTCATGTACTATAATTAGACATCGGATTTTGCATATTTGCATATTTTGAACCGCATGTCCAATTTAAGTTCTGACTGCACACATCTTATTTTTATTGATCAATGATCTAAGTTCGCTAAAAACAATTTTGTTCAATTGCATATTTGCATAAAAAAATATGCAAAATATGCAGAATATGCAAAAAACCTTTTTTTATGAAATACATAATGATTCTGTGCTTACCATTTATTGATTTTATTGCAAATCTGTTTGAACTTGTAAATCAACGTCACCAATTCCACTTGTAATCATTTAAAATGCCAAAAATGAGTAATAAAAACACACACTTAATTCAAAAATGTCTAAGAGATTTGTCATCAAACTATTTTGCAATACATATTTACATGGCAGGCACCCGGGTTGCGTTGCTACGCCCCCTTTAGAAAGTCAAACACAAAACGAAGAAGTGAAGCTTAGTAGACAATTGCCATCTATCAAATCTTCATGATAATCTAAGCTCATTGAATTTTTTTTGAAATTTCGCTATTTTTTGATCCGTATGATCTTCACCTCAAATTTACCCGTCGATATACCCGTCTTCATGTCAATCTAAGCTCATATAAGAATTTCGCAAATGTTACAATTTCTTTAAGACGATTGACTGACACCTCTTATTTACCCGTCTTTAATTTAAAACTATTAAATCTGCATGATAATCTGAACTAATCATAAATTTTTGTAAATATCAGGATTTTTGGACCGCTTGATCTTGACCCGTCAATTTACATTATAATCTAACTCGTGCTAAAGTTTTGTAAATTTCGCAATTTTTGATACCGTTGGAGTTAACCATTTACGCGTCCACAATTGCCATCTATCACATCTTAATGATTCGCAAAACTCATAAAACTTTGCAAATTTCGTGAAAAGTCTAAGCTTAATTAATAATTTTGAAATTTTTGCGATTTTTTTGACAGTTCGGTCTACACTACCTATATTTACCCGTCTACTATTGCCGTCTATTAAGTCTTCGTAATAATCTTTGGTCATATGAAAAATTGGCAAAATTCGGGATTTTTTTAACCGTTCGATCTACACCTCCTGCCCCTACCCTCGTCTACTTTGCCATCCATAAAATATTCATAATAATATAATACCTGTAATAATTTTGACCTGTTCAATCCACGCCTCTTATTTACCAACGCCTGCGCTTTCGTAAATATTCAAATGAAAATTTAACAAATTTTTTCTGATTTTGGTCTAAGCCTTTAATTGTCATCTATCCAACCTTCATAGCTATCTTAGGTCCTTTGAAAATTTTGCAAATTTTGCGATTTTCTTGACCACTTGATCTACTCCTCCTACTTAACCGCCGGAAGGGTATTCTTTATAATAATCTAAACTAAAATGAAAATTTTTGAAATTTCGCGATTTTTTTGACCATTTGTTCCACATCTCCGTTATTTATTCGTGTACTCCATGGAATCCATGAAATCATCATAAAAATCTGAAATTAATGAACAATTTAGAAATTTCCTAATATTTTAGAACTTTCAAGGTACACCTTTCATTTCCTCGGTCTACAATTTCCATTTAACCGTCTATATATTTTTGTAAATGTCGCCATTTTTATACATTTTTTATACAATTTTGCATATCTTGCATATTTGTTTGCATATATTGAATATGGGCATTTCCACCAAAAGATCCACCAAGACAAAAAAAACAAAAAAAAACACTCTGTTTTATCAAATTTTCAAGGGGAACCAATTAAATTTAACTTACGTAAGCCAATCTTACATTTAATCATAACCCAATTCGAAATATTCGGGTTCACAGCTGCGCTGGCGCGAATTTTCTAATTTGGACATAAATATTGCACATTTTTTTGATAAAAGTGCCTGTAGACTGCACTTACTTTTGCTATCTAAAATCTTTCTGAGGGTACAAAGGGTTATAAAAGAATGCATAAGAATCCATGAAAAACTATGTGATTGCAATTAATCGTAAGTTTTTGCTTTGCATTATAAAGAAACCACATAAATAAAATGATGGAAAAAAGTGTCGCGTTCGCAATGTCATTTATGTCACTTAACATAAAATTTTTCGATCAAATAAATTCTAATATACAGATAAATTATTCAACAACATTTTAAAACTAGTTGCACCAAATGTTTTTGGCAGATCTCGCTGAGTTTTGCTTTTATATTGATGGCCAAAAACACCACTTCTATTTTTTGTCGCGTGCGAATCGCTTTTTGATTGGCTTTATCTTGGAACCAGCACTAGGTGTGCTGTCCTTTTTTCCCACTAAATAAAGTGCTTCGAAAGTGCCATAAGTTGAAGTAATAAAAGAAAATGAAATTATTTTAATTTGACTTCTATTCCACTTTGAATGCGTACGACTGTCGCGCTCGACATCATTGAAATACCCATATGCAGTTTTCAATGTAAAGTGGGTTATTAAATTAGTATAAATCCAAATTTTCACCTCAATCAACCTTCATTTAAAAAAGTGCATAAAATCCGATGTCTAATTATAAATTTTATAATCGGAAGCAAATGCGAGCGGCGCACAGTGGGCCAGCTTGTATGGAGACTGCGGCCACAAATACTTTCAGTAGATATATCGACTTGAAACTTTGTTTACGGCTTTATAAAACCGTTAGATATGATATTTAATTATATAGGCGTAACTAAACTCTCACACTCCCACCCCTACCATAAAATTTTACCAAGCCTAAGAAAAAAGATATATTACAATTTTTTATTTGTGTTCCAATTTTTATTTATTTCGTTTTGTTATGTTAGTTTTTGTATTAAAAGTCTTCACTTAACATAAAAAAAATTTAAAAAATTAAATTGATTGATAAATCCTCAAAAAATCAAATTCATAATAAAATCGCTGCAATCTCAGATTTTAAAGTAAGTCCAGTAAATAAAGTATAGATTTTAGTCAAATTGACTTGTGCTTTGATGGAACACTCAAAAAAGAATCAAACACAACAACAACAGAGACCAGGAATGTAACAAGCACACTCTAGGCTTTGGGATATAACACAACTTTCGGCACTTTCTTGCAGCTAAACTTTGTAGTTTTAGAATCTTAGAACGTAGACCAATTCTATCATATAAGTCCAATTGGGGAATTAGGGGGGATCATCACTATTCCTTTAGCAGAATTTCTATCACATAGACAATGGCACACAAAAAAATAGTACTGACAAAACATAAATTTTTAAAACAGAACTCAACTAGCTAAAACATTAACTTTATAAAAAATAAAGCTAGCACCTTTCTTTTGACGATTCAGTTTAAGTTTCTTTAATATTAGTTTGATTTAATATTGTTTCAATTGTTTTAAATTTCACTTAAATCTCAAAAAGCTCTCACAGTAAGAATTAATATATTTTATGCTCTCTCTTTTGAATCCACTTTTATAGAGTACGGTTGTAATGAAACAATATCAACTATACCATTAAAAAGCTCATTCTTTTGCGAGATAGAGTCAACATGTTTGGAGCCAAAATTCTCACTTTGCATTTTTTAATTTTTGGCCTATGGCAGAAACCACTGTGCGGCGGCCTGAACTGGTACAGAGGATATTAAACCGACTTTCTAACTTGTTTCTAAAAGGCTAAAAAGGCGCTTATCATCTCTCCTTTCTCCCGTTATCGATCGTTAACAGACCGCGTTGCTCCCGACTGCAGAGTTTTCCAGTAGGCAGCGTCTTTCTCTGCAATAGCGCGGCGGCACTTCTGTTCGGGCGTGGCGTACGCCTCGGACCATCTAATAGAAAAAGTTTTTTCTTTCTTTAGAAAAAAGCTTTTACACACCCGATCACCTTCACCAGCTACTGGCGCCAGCCAGTTACTAGCCATGAAAAAGCAAAATTCTCTAACTATTGCCGTTCGGATTCGGCGTTAAACTGTAGGTCCCTTTCTCTTGTGCGAAAAATTATAAGCACACACGCCAAGAGATTGAGAGAAGCTTGACCCTGGCCCTCCTGGAGGTGCTGTTTGAGCCAATTTTACTTTTACTCCTCATCATACCAAGACTGCTTTCGAGAGTACTCGGCGTATGCGAGTATGAGATTTCCCTTATCACCTTGGATGAGCTTAGCTATGTAGGCTTCAAAGGTCCGTTGTGTTAACAGCTTCTCGATATTTAGCTTTCGACGTGTGATAGAGCGTGAGGCGTGTGCCATACTAAGCCGAGTGCGCATTTTGGCTGCTACAAAGCTCGAATCGCACGCACTTCTAGTACTTTCGATGAATGCCTTCCGTCGATCACAGCGTGATCAATCTGGTTTCGCGTCAATTGATCTGGGGACTTCCTGGTCGCCTAATGGATGTCGCGGTGTTGAAATCAGGTACTACTTATGATCATGTTCCTGCCCTCAGTAGCCTCTCTCCATTACTGGAGGTTGTTTTATGAAGGCTAAATCGGCCAACTGTTGAGCCAAAAACTTCTTCTCTCCTGATTTTCGCGTTAAAATCGCCTGGCACAATCTTAATGTCGTGATCAGTTGTTCCAGGCGCCCAAAGAACTCGTCTTTTGTCGGGGCGTTCTTGTCTTCTGCGTGGCGCGTGTGCGCAGTTTAGACTAATTTTGAAATATTTAGCCTTAAGTCTGAGTGCGGCTATTCGCTTGTCAACTGGTGTAAAACTGATGACAGAGCGACGAAGCCTTTCACTGACTAAAAAGCGGCGCCCAAACTCGTGCTTGGAAACAGGTCCGCTTAAGTAGATCTCCCAGGGATTGTTGGTTGATGACGTTCTCATCTTGCACCCCTGTCCAATCCATTGTATATCCTGAAGTGCAGTAACGTCCGATGAACATATCTCGAGGAGTGCGAACATTCCAGGTGCATATCCTTAAATCGTGGTCCTTTAAAACGTTTGCATGTGTCGTTGTCACGGGTGGTCCATATCCGAGGTGGTGGTGGGTATCAAACCCGATGCACCAGCCCTATATATTGTTCCCTTTTAAGAAGGATTCGCCGCTTACGTTAGCCAGCAGCTTTGCTGATGCATCGCACAAGGAGGTGTGAGTCGACTCACGTTGAACCGATCAGCAGCTTTACCTCACTACATACGTCCCCATTTAATCCAGGAGATCAGCTGTCAAGGAATTTCAGGGACGACCCCAGTGAACACAATCAAACTAGATTTATACTGGACACAAACCTTCTAACTAGATGAAATCTCTCAAAGTTCTGCGGCACCGACGGATCTTTCAAGGCACTGCCCTCGCCCATCTCTTATCTAAACAAACTGTGGCGAGATACGCATACCTTTAATCAGACTCCTTCCTCCTGCAATAAAACATGTTTTTGTGAGCTCCCGAGTGACAATTGTTCTTTTCTTTCCATAAATCAATAATTTATTCATCAAGGGGTGCACAATTCTCATTGCAACCCTCGTGATAGTTCAATTAAGTTCATCAACTCAAGTGTCTGGTTAGCTCAACTTTGAGCGAGTTAAAAATAAAGCACGCAGGATTAATCCAGACAATGCGAGAGAGAGTCAGATTGCACGTCAGTTGTCTATGTATAGTCTGACCCATAATTATTATAAATATTTCAAAATAGCCGCTAGACAAGCGTGAGAATTTTACGTTTGGTTTGTTTCCCTTTCGCAATTATATAATTAATTATTTAAGACGGAGGAAGCAAACAACAAAAAAAAAAGAATGGAAAATTGTATGCGACATGCAAGCCAGAAACTAGAGTACAGAGCTTGGTTATATATTTTAGATTCGGCTGATCTGTATAGCTGAATTCTACAGAAATACATTTTAAATTTCGAGGCTCCCCACCTCCTCTTTTTTTTTATTTTCGACTTGAATTAAGCACAAACTTCCGTTTTGTTTTACTGCGCTTAGAGATTCAATGGAACCTCAGCTCATCCGTTTTTCTCAAGAACTTCTCTCGCAAAAGTTTATGGCAGCAAAGCGCGCAAAAGCGCAAATTAAAATTAAAATAAATAGCAAAACGGGTGAACAGAGGCAAGTTTGTATGTATTTTATTTATATTTACTTGCTGCTGGCTGCTGGTTGCTTTTTGCCTGACGGTCAGCAAACTTTTGCCTTCTAATTAAGATGAATTAAGCAAAATCATTTCGATTAGACGAAGAAGCCGAAGAAGATGGAAAAAGCATCAAATGCCAAAGAAAATGCCAGCTAACTGTTCTTTGGCGGCATTTGATGATGAGCCGATGGGGATGGAGTCTTGGAATGATGACGACCACGACGACGACGACTGATGACCAAGACAAAAGCTGATGACGACAAAATGTCGCAAGGTTCACCACGCAGCAGCAGCAGCAGCAGCGGCAGCAGAGAGAGATGAGGTGAGGTGAAGTTGGTTGGTGACTTGGTCAGCTATGTTGGTCAAGTGGCTTGGAATGTTAGGCTAGGGTAGCGTGATTTGCTAGATGGATGATCAGCCATCTATCCCGAGTTGAAGGTAATCGCTAGTTAGAATTAACATTGGTTAAGGTTTAAATAGTTTAGTTGAAAAGTTTGCACATATTATATATTTAGTTTAATAAAATGAATCTGGAGAAAATGGACGCAAATCTGCAAGTAAAGATGACTTCACCAGGTACCGTCCCCATCTGTGCCTGTTTTGTTCTGAGCGAAAGAAATCGCGCATCTGTTCTGTAGGAATATATCATTATTAGTATTTAATGCACATCTTTCTAAGAATTAACTTACCAATTGGTGTGGAGTAGCATGTAAAAAAAACAGCAGTCAGCCGGAATACGTTGGAATATTGCGTTCATTTCTGGCCCGAGTCCGTTCCCTTCCCTTCGACAACTGTAACTTTACACTTTTGAGAATCTTTCTTTTAGAGTTAACAAAAAAAAATCGTATTCACCTTTGTCAATTTAATTTAAAAGGCCGAAAATATTTCCAAAACATTTTTAGTTGTGTTTTTTACGAATTTTAGAATTTGGAGCTCGAAACTGGAGATGTTTTCCGTTTGAGTTGTTGAATAGAACTGATGGGAAACTGTGTCGACAATTGGCATCTGGATATGAATTTTCATTAAGGCCTGCTTGGATGTGAAAAATTGTATTGTTTTATTATGATAAATTACAACATTAAAAAGTTGACCGAGTCGAGACCAAAAAATTCTGAAATGGTATGAAGGTAAAACAAAAACCTTGGCTGGGTTTGGTCTGTTTAGCTGCCGTTTTCTTTATATTGCACGTTGAAGTTTTCAGCTTCTGATTGGGGCTTGCAACTCCATATCTCTTAAACTTTTTGCAATTTCGATTTGATGTCTCAGAGGAAGTTGCTGCTCTTGGCTTGGCTTACACAACATTTCCAAGTAGCAAGTCAAAAAAGTCACATCTTTATACACAAAATTACAAAAATTTCGTAAAATCATCATGTTTTCCCCTCATTTTGTATTGTTTTTTCAACTTAGTCATGAAAACTGTAACGAATTTTACTAAGCAATGCAGGACAAAAACGTAGCTTAAAAGCTTAGACTTAAATAAGCAATCGGTTGAAACATACCAACTTCATTCAATTGGTCCTTCATTTAGTTATGGGACCTTAAGCATATAAAATTTTAACAAAAACTCGAAAAAAGGTAATTTTGGGTAGCAATTGGCTGACACCGTGATGCCTTAAGTCAATTATTAAATCAATAAAATAGTAAGAAACGAGAATTGCAAGCTAACTTTGTCTGTGACGAAGTATTTATTCCCTTGCAAATGCTGGGTTTGAAATATCAGAGCTTAAGAACGCTTACAAATTTTTTAAATAATGAGGCTAATTATGGTAAAAACATGAAGGGCCGCACCCACAGTGTGCTTACCATCGCGGACAAGCGACTTATATTAAGAGAAGCTTCCAATTCGCACGACTCTTTGGCCAAGATAAGGGAAAAATGCAACGTTAAAGCAAGTTTGACAACCATGCGTCGTGTTATTAATAATGCTACACACCTGAAGAGACTAAAAATCAAGAAGAAGCCACCTCTTAACCCGGCTCGGAAGTTACAACGCCTTGATTTCGCGCGCGCACATGTCACCTGGACTTCGGAGTGGCATCGTGTTGTTTTTTCGGACGAAAAAAAGTTTAATTTGGAGGGCCCCGATGGCTACAGCTACTATTCTCATGATCTTCAAAAAGAACCACACCATCTTGATAAGTTGCACAGCAGTGCTGGAGGTATTATGGTATGGGGGGCCATTTCCTATTATGGCACCTGTGAGCTTAAATTTATTCCAACCACCATGAATGCGTTGTGTTATAATGGTATATTGAAAGAGGCCTTTCCACACTTCCAAACTCTTTTTGCAAATCTAAAATGGATTTATCAACATGATAATGCCCCTATACATACGTCCCGGATTGTTAAATCGTATATAGCGAGGCAAAACGTGGAGTTATTAAACTGGCCACCCTATTCACCGGGCTTGAATATCATTGAGAATGTGTGGGGATGGCTAACACGTGAAGTATATGGATCAGGTCAGCAATATTCGAGCGTTCCCGAACTAATTGCAGCTATCGAATTAGCATGGGGCTCGATATCGTTGAATTATTTGGGAAAATTGTATGCATCCCTTCCAGACCGAATGTGTGAGGTTTTGGAGAAAAAAGGAGGCTCAACACACTATTAAAAACTTTTTTTGGTTTAAAAACATGTTAGTAATTTCTTATTTAAGTAATATTGTTATTTGAAAAGGATTGAAATATTCTTAAATGGTTTTTAGATAAAGTGTCCTATTCAAGTGGTGCAAAATGAAGACTCCAAAATTTGTTACTTATTGGTCAACAATGTTCTTTGTATACTTACAACTTTTGAATAATTTTGTAATTTTCGTCTAATTACTACATTTAAATAAACTTTATAAGAAAACAAAAATTATTTTCCTAGATGGCTTGGTTTAGCAGCAATTAACTATAGAAAATCGACTTTAGAGGTGTCCTATTCAAGTGGCGAGCAGTGTATATTTAGGAAAAAATCGTTTAATGATATTAAGAAAGAGTTAATAATCTAAAAAAACTAAGCACTAATACATTTTGAACCCAAAACATAAAGAAATCAAATATATATCAGCAGCAGCAACACAACGCACAACTTAAGAAACCAAAATCAAGGCACAAAAATTCACATGATAAAACATTGTAATATCACCTTTTTTTTATCGTTTGTAAGACAAAGAGCGGCAAATAGCGGCAGCTGAAATTAACAGTCTAAATTCTTAAGACATTAACTAATATTAAAAAAAAAAGTTCCTTTTGGGGGATCGGGGGGGACTTTATCATTAACTTTAGCTGAAATTTAACTATTTGACTGGGGAGAACATTAATTTTATAACGAATCCACAGCGTTTTATAGCATGAAAACGGCTTAAACATATAGTTTATACCTCTCTTTTTAAAATTCAATTTAATTCGCGGCGATTCGAAGTGATTTAATATTTTAATTAAGTTTTGGAAGAACGAGTTAATTTTCATGCGTCTCTTAGAGCAAAATCCACGTCTTAATATTCTCTCTCTTTTGAAGCTATTTGTAACGGGACCGGTTAAAATAGAGCAAAAACCACTTTACCATTTAATTGCTTGTTCTATAAGGAAATAGTGATGACCTTTTGGATGCAAACTTTTAAATTTGATTTTTTTATTTTTGGGCTATGAAATCGTCCACTGTGCAATGGTTCCTATGACAGCTATAAGATATAGTCATCCGATCCGGTCGGTTCCGACATATTACAGCGTGCAGTAAAAAGAAGACTCTGTGCAAAATTTCATCTCGATAGCTTTAAAAGTGAGAGACTAGTTTGAGTAGAAACCGACAGACAGACGGACAGACAAAGCTCAATCGACTCAGCTCGTCGCCCTGATCAAGATTATATATAGTTTATGGGGTCGGAAATTAATATTTGTATGCGTTGCAAACTTCTGGGCAAAATTTTAATACCCTTTGCAATGGTATAAAAACATAACTTCAAAATGATAACTAAGGAAATTTAATTTTTTTTACTTTTTTACCGAAAATATTCGTTTTTTCGGGTTTTTATGACAGTTGTATGTGCTTGTGGGCCTATAACTATATGAAAGAGTACCTAAATGAAATTGGTTTGTTTGTTTATTTTGGCCTAAGCTACAATTTTGTACTGTAAAACTAGTCTAAATTTGTAAATGGTTTCAAGATGAAGTTGAAAAATTGTGAAACAGTGGTGGTTTGAATATGAAGATGTAATTTTTTTGATTAGCTACAAAGAAATGTTTTTAGGCCAAGCCAAGAGCAACAACTTTGCAGAAGATATTATATGAAAGCGAAATTCAACATAGTTTACGAGATATGGAACCGTAAATCCTACTCTGAAGCTGAAAAGTTAACAATGCAATAAAAAGAAAACGTCAGCTAATCAAACCAAACCCACACAGCGTTTTAATACTAACATCACACCTTTTCACAATTTTTTGGTCTCGACGCGATCAACTTTTTTGAGTTCAAAAATTTGCCACAGTGTTACCAGGACGAGTTACACGACTGGAAAACACGTCCAAAAAGCAGTATTTCGGGAAAATTTAAAATTTTTGGAGTTGAAGTAGACAAATTATAATGTCAGGACAGTTTCCACATTTTCTGCAATTTTGTGATATATAAAAAATCTGCTAAGTTATTCATTCGGCTCGAGAGAACTGTGTTTTGCGAGAAGAAACACTTTAAAATACATTTGAAAATAAAAATGAAACAAGGAAGAAAGTTGGTCAAGACCGACTGTAAATGCAGTAGCAGCGCTGCTGAAGTTGTTCACTGGTCTCAAGTAATTTGAATTTTCTAAGGCATTGAACAAATGGCGAAGTAGAATTTCGTTTAAATGCCACAAGCAAACATACCAATGTAATGGTTTATTTAACAAAACTTTAAAATTTCGAACTTCCGTATGCCATTTTCAATTCCCACCAATAGGTTCTTCATAGCATCAAACTCCTATCAAGCTAGTAAGCGTTAAATTGTTTTCTTAAGGAAAACCACTCCCATATGAAACTCCCACAATTGGAGTCCTCAGCATCAACTTTTATGTGACCCAACAAATTGCCTTGCGTTTCCTTAAGAATCATAATATGAGACTATTTTGAACTCTCGGATGGTATTTTCCATTAATTTCTTTCGTGTCATTTTTTCTGCCATCAAAAGATAAATCTAGTAAAGCTGAATCATTGTGCTGCATTCCCTGCCAGCTGACTTTTGCGCATTTATGTCGCAGGTTCGACAAATTTAAAAGTATTTGCTAATTTCATCACTAAAGTTGATATACCGATGTATTTTAATATTAAATTATATAATTCATCAAAAAAATATTTATAAAACTTGTTGTAAAAAAATGAATCAGAATTGAGCCCAACATTATTGGAAAATGTGTTATTATTATGTAATATGTTAAATACCTAAAATGGTGACATGACAAAACGCAAACGTACATAAGGCCCATACGACAAGTATCGATCACTACTTTGCAATATAACTCCGAATATTTGTGGGCCTTTTGACCGGACATAAGGCCCATGGGCGTAATGTCCGCATTAAAATTGTAATGACATTAAATGCACATTGCTCAATATAAAATGTAACAAATTTATGCTGTCCTGATTAATAAACTAGTGGTATAAGTATATATAATTGCTTTTTTTATAAATCTTAGAACTATAAGCAGTCTCCAGGTCAATAAGTTATGTTTGTTCACAACTATTTTAAAACAAAAAAGACACACACACACCACAATGTAGGCTGGTTGACTTTACAGCTATTTCATGAATCATCACGATTCAATCATCAGCAGTCTTTGCCAGTATTCTGCGGGTTAGCAGAGGCTACCTCATGCCAGCATTGCTAAATATTATCGCTTGGGAATTCCAAAGGCAGGCTTGCAAAAAAATCCGGCTTGTGCGCGTGTGCGAATGATTTGTGATTATGATGAGAATTTGCTCCTTTTGTGCATAGGCCGAAATTACATTAAAGATGCCTGGCAGCCATTTCCATAGCAAACGTACTTCTTTATAGCAGCGATGGTTACCGGTGCCCCCCGGGGGCCGAAGATATTTCGCTATTTAAACGCATGCCGAAACTGACGCCACGAGAGTAAACAGGCATTCAGTCGCTGGCTAGCCTTCGATGCCATCAGATCGAAGCCGATTCACTGCGCTTTATTTTCGCACACCAATACACTCCCACTTTTTGGTCTCTCTCTCATTTACCAACGCTGCTTTTTTCTCCCATTCTTCATGTAAGAAGTTTCAAACTCATAAATGTGCTCCTTTTCGTTGATATGCAAGAGACAGATATTTCGTTTTGCGCTCTGCAGCAACTCAAATTCAAGCGACATATCTTTGGTTATAATTTCAAGGGTTTTTGTTAAACTGGGCGAAAAGTTCGACGAGATGTGGGCCATATGTCCGAATTTAATTTGGACACAAGGCCCATAACATTTTTAAGTTTCGATGGATACTAGGATTAATTTGGATATGGGCCTTTTGTCCGTGGGCATTTTGTCATATCACCCCTCAAAATACCTTAAAATTAGTGTTGAGTTGTTTATGAGTGAGTGAACAAAATTGAGTTGTCCTTTAAACTGAACAAGTGAACATGTTCCTCTTCAAAGTTCATATTTGTTCAGCGAGTTTTGTTCAGTCTATCTCATCTTGATCTGAGTTGTTCTTGCTCTGAGGTGTTCTTAGAGCTGCTCGTTCTCTTTTTTTTCAGAAAGTTGTCCCGCTCTGAGAGAATGCTCTGTCTTGCTCTAGATGTTGTTCTCTGTTCTTTGCTCTGTTCTTCTTCTTCATCTTCTGTAGACTGTACAGCTGATGTGTATTCAGTATCTAGTTAAATAACTAGTTCAGTGTGACCTGTCTGTTCACTTAGTTCACTGTTTGTGGTCAATTTATGGCAGAATGTCTTTCAACAGAAAGCACAGCGATATTTGGAACCATTTCACCGCATTGGAAAATAAAAATGCGAAATGTAAAAAATATTGCAGCATTATCTTAAGTTGCAACTCACAAAGCAATCTAAATCGTCACCTCAAATGCAAACACCCGGTAGCAGTGGAACCAGTAGTCCGACAGAACGACAACAACGACAACTCTGCCCTTGATGAAAATGACGAGCAAGTCGGTCTTATAAGCATACAAAGCATGTCGGAGCCAGCAAATCGACCGATTCAGAATATGAGTATGTCTTTCATTTCAGTTCAAATCGACTCTTAAACAACTGAACATCTAAACAATTGAAGAACTGAACAAGAACGAGTGAACAATTTGAGTGAGCTGACTCACTTAAAAAAAAAAGAACAAGTAAACACGTTCAGTGGAAAAAAACAACCTTTACCCAACACTACTTAAAATACCTCAACCTGAAATCTTTATGCTTCTCAACGGGAGCTAGGAATGATTTCAGAAATTTTCTTAGAATTCTTTGTAGATTCAGATTCTGGTGAACGTTTACCATGTCCCATACATATCAAACCTCAATATCTTACCAGCTCTGAGATCTGTTTGTTCATACAGCAGACAGACGGACATGGCAATATCGACTCGGCTGTTGATGCTGATCAAGAATATATATACTTTATAGGGTAGCAAATGATTCCTTCTCCCTGTTACATACTTTTGCACAGACTTAATATACTCTATGTACCTTCGGTATAGAGTATAAATGAATGACATGATACAAATGATATTCATATTAATATCCTTTAAGGAAGCACGATTGAATAATATAATTCATATAAAACCAGCTGGAATTTAATGTACATCATGTTTATATATATGCAGTATATTTTGTATTTTTCTACATATGATTACATAGTTCTTATTATATATAAGTATATAATAATATACCTAAATCATATTCTAACTTTTCATAGTTTCTATTGTATTGAAAATATTAATGAAATTTCTACTCATTGAAATACCATCTGAGTAAAAATAATTAGAAATTGGTGTGCCCAGAAATTCTGTTAATTTTGTTAGTTCTACTTGATCGGCTTACAGGCCAACATCATAGTTTGGTAGATAGAAACTGACAGGGACGCGGCGCAAGTAATATCCCAGCAATAGTTTCAGCATTCATCAGAACTAGTGACTGGCCCCGTTCCTCCCAAAAAAAAAAAACAAAAAAACAAACTGAATGCGCATAAATTTAAGCATCTTTATTTGCATTGCTGTTGGCTGACCAACTGACTAACTGGCTGGCTGTTCCACAAAGCTAAACACTTTCAAGCTCATAAATTGGTACACAAAAGGCCCGAGCAAATCAAAACAAAACGCATGGCCGAAATTGGCAGTATGGACAATGCCGAAGGGCTGTCTCCATTGTTTTGGGCTCATTTGAATATTGATATGATTTCGATTCGAATTTTGATTTTTGTTCGGCACATGGATGCATAATTAAGGCAGCCAACCAAAAATTAACGCGCGTGTTAAACGCGTGCGCCGCCAGGCAAGTTTTTGACAAGGGACTTTCAATCGTGCACATAAATTTCTTGTCAATTTGTTTGACCAAAAGCTTTATTTTCGCGCTGTACTTGCCCATCTAATAATGATCAAAGCTAAGCAAAAAGAAGTGGACAAAACAAAAAAAAACAAATCTTAATCACGACTTCCTGTATGAAGTTGGAATTATATATACATATATACTTGGGCGTGGGAAAAAGCTGAAGGCAATATTTTTCGGCTGGGTGTGTGTGTGACTTTAAGAGACTTCAAGGGGAAATGAGACAAAGATTGAAGAGGTTGATGATGAAGAAACAAGATTATTATTAATAATTCTTGTTGTTTATATATGTATAAAGTAAGTAGTCGGCCGGGTCCTTTGAATTGTGTGAATATGTTTTCTATGAAAGCGTTTTATAATTAAGATTGAATTGGCTGAAATTAGCTATTAACATTTCAACTCGTCGAAACTTTTTGAAACCAGTTTTGAATAAAGAAAGTGTCAGATTTTATATTTCATACCTTTACAATAGGGGGGCCCACGGCCTATGCACACAGAGCGCAACTGTTGTTATATTGAGCATAGGCACTCACCCAGACGGTGCATAGCTGTATTAGCATTAATCGCAGATGTTGATGAAATTACCTGGAGTGTTGGATAGTAATTACATTCAATCGTTGTACAACTTGATGTTTTGTCTGAACAATGCGCCACATACCCCAATGATGGAAGAAGTCTGTCATCGTTTTGATTCCAAAACCTGGAAGAGACAACACCCAGGCATCGTCATATAGATCAATCAGCCTCTTATCCCCTTTAACTAAACTATTTGAGAAACTGCTATTGCTTCAAATTTCCCCATTTCTAGAAAATTGCAACTTAAAACCCTCCCATCAAGTTGGTTTTAGAGAAAAACACGGTACAATAGAGCAAGTGCAGCGAATCACAACAGAAATTCCATCCGCCTTTGAATGCAAACAGTACTGTAGTGCAGTATTCATTGGCTAGATGGACTCAAATATAAAATAAATACTCTACTACCCCAAAACACTAACGCGTTGCTTGGGGTCTCATCTAACAAATCAAATGTTTTCTGTACGATCTAACAATTTCAACTTCGAAGAGTTTATGTTCAAGGCAGGAGTACCTCAAGAAAGCGTACTTACCCCCACTCTTTATGTTCTCTATTATGTCGCTCCCTCTGCCCAAAATCATCTTGAACAAGTAAAAGTCTGGCTGGCAAACAGTCAATTTAAGGTCAATGAAAATACTAAATACTACAGACTGCCCGGCATCGAAGCTCAACAATATTCCAATTCCGCATGACAAAAATGGCTGACTTGGAGGAGGAACATCGACGCCAAGAAGACTCACACGAAACTTAAAGCTAGTCAACTACACTGACTAATGAACTCCGCTCTTGACTTAGCTTACCATAAAACCAGCCTGACTATATGTCGTAGAACTTTGGGAAAACGCATGTTCATCCTACATCAAAATTATCCAAAGAGTGCAAAACACAATCTTAAGAACAATAACCGGCGCACCTAGATATATCCGGAACGAAAACATCCAGAAGAACCTCAGTATACCATCTGTAAGGTACCAAATTGCTTGCCGACAAAATAAAAACACACCAAAGTTATCATCTCATCTCATCCCAATCAATTAGCTAGGGTAAGAATCCAATTCAGTAGCCACACACGGCTAAAAAGAAAAGAAAAGTCTAACCAACCATCCCTCTTTAACCGAAGGACAAGATCATAGTTAATAATTTAAGATTTGAAAACTTATTGTAAGACTCTGTATGAGAAGATCCAATAGCACACAAAATATGAGATGTTGTTGTTTGTAAGTTCGCGGGCTCATTTAACTACTCACTAATAAGCTCAAGGTCTTTTTGAAACGTTTATCGATAGAAAAAAACTGTTTTATCGTGTTAATAGCAGCGGCTTAGCAGACTCGGTTAAGAATCTGTGGAATATCAAGTTTTTCACGACCCGTGGAAACCGCCCTTTAAATATAAATGATTCCAATTAGTAAAAGCTCTGAGCAGAGTATTGCTAAAAAGTATCAAACTTTTCCATTGGTGGCTACAATATTGAAAAGAAATGAAAGCAATGAAAATGGAAGCACGACTTTTTGCACTCCTTTGGTCTATATCCCTTAATATTCCCAATTTTTATAGATGATTGGATCAACAACCAGGTGAAATCCTAAAATCTAAAAAACAATGTTAACATTTTATGCAGAATTGTAAGAGATTTTAAACATTTTGTTATATGTATTTACAAAGGGAAGGGGAAATGGGAATGGGATTGGGGCACTTGACACTTGGTTGATGGATTCAGTGGCGTACGCAGGATTTTTTTTATGGGGTGGGTTCAAAAAATTATTTTGGTAAATTCTCTCTAAATAACAATAAATAACAATTTTTGACTTACCTCTAGAATTTAACTAGTTTAGCATTTCCAGGTTCATATTGCAGACCAATTTGTAACGTATTTATACTTTTGTTGACATCCTTTGTTTGTCGACTCTAAATAAATAAATAAATAAATAAATAAATAAATATATGACAGTTTGATGTATATGGTCTTAGAGACTTCGATAACCTTTTTTGATTTGAAATGGTTTTATAATTACAGCCAAAATATTGGATTTTACCAATTGAAAATCCAACATTTTCCTGTACAATTAAAAAAAAGCTTTAGGCCAATATAAATGCTTTGTACGTGACCAAAATTTATTTCAGTTTTAATCCCTGGTTTGGAGGTAAAATTGGCAAAAACAAAGAGCGCTGCAGGGAATTTTTTTTTTAAATCGCGCATAGAAAAGAGTTTTTGAGTGAGTATTAACAATTCGCTCAAACAATAAACATTGAAAAACTTTGCGGGATGTGCAGGGTAAATTTTAACATTTTGCATTCATGTAGTTTAACATAATTTTAAATCAAAGAACGTTATACAAGACATACATAGATCATACCTAGTCATAGGACGCAAAAATCGGTCCCCCGCTTGCCTTTGTCAGAAAACGACAGCTTTCGTGCGAACACATTGAAAAGAGGTACCGAAATAACTTTTAACTGCGCTCTCTGCTTCTACTTGGTTGTGAGAGGAGAGAAACACATTTTTTTGATTTTTTTCCTCTTAGGTCTTTTTGGGACCGTTTGGCTTAATTCCCGAATTAAAATGGTCTTCTTCGTATGTATGCATCGGTGTGGAAGGCTCGGCTAACGATATGAATGTATGTGACGAACTATATGCGCTCTCTCGTTCTCTCTCGCATAGACTCTCTCTGCTTATGTTAAACTCTGGCGCAGGTCTTGAGTCCGCAACCTTTTCAAATAACATTTTGAGAGTTTGGTCTTCGATAAGCACGCAATTTAAGACCAATTGACTGAGTTGGGCTTGATATTCGGTTGCTGTCAGACCGATCATTGCTGTGTGGTCAATCACATAACAGTGAGCGCGATAACAGAACACATTCGGTTGCGGGAAGTCCAGGCCCCTTTTATATTTGGTTTTTCGGTCAGTGACGTGAGCAGAGCGAACTGAAAAAAGGGTTGAGAGTTATTTACGAGCTATGTACCTAGTACACAGAAAAAAAAATGCCGGGAATTTTTTAAGCCTAAAAAGTGTGATTTGATCCCGACAGTAGTATTAAATTTTTAAGTACGAGTGGGCATGTATCATTCCGAAAAGGATTGTTTTATGTACGATTCGTACGTAACAACCAATAGAGAGAGTGAGAGAGCGAACAAACTGAGAGCTAAAGCGAATTTCCTCTCATTGCTTTTCTCGTCGTTGTTCGATCTCCTTTTTGCAGCATAGACCGCTTTTCGGCTTGCCTGCATTCTTTGTGTGACGCTTGCTCGACGCAGTTCAAGTAACAAAAGTGTGAAGTGAAAGTGAAAAAGCTAAATTGGAAAAACTTAAAAAAAAACGGTGAAATGGCCGATGAACCATTAAAACTATGGTGCGAAAGCAAGAACCTGCACCATGTTGTGGAGAATTTGGCAGGTGAGTGTAAAGTGTATTGTGTAAAGTGTTGCAATCGCTGCGGCGGTGTATGTGTGTTTGTTTGTATGAATGTGTGTATATGATAGCGGGTAAGAATGCGCATTACTCAAATTTTTTCTGTTTTGTGACTGTGTGTACATGCAAACGTTAGTTTGGTGTTTAAAGCGCTCTTCTAATTTTCGGCTTATGTGTGAAGACATACATATGTACATACATATGTAAAACCCGGTGTCGAAGCAATGCTTTGCCTACCTTAAACTCACATTACTCAAATTTTTTCTCGCTGGTGACTGTGCGTGCATTTACATACAGTATTTCAAGAAAGTATTTTGACACAGAAAAACTATTAACAGTTTTCACTTATTTTGCAAAAAAAAAGGGTCTTTCTATAAATGGTAAAACAAAATAAGTACAAAATTTTACCGTTTATGAAAAGCCCATTTTTTTTTGCAAAATAAGTGAAAAATTTTAATATTTTTTCTGTGTCAAAACACTTTTGACATACCGTATGCATCCACAAACAGTGTATCACAGTTTATTTGAATAAATAGTTTAAAAAAGTTTAAGAACTCATTAAAAGATTTTATTGAAATAAGCTGTAAGCCACTGTAAGCGTCTTCGGCTTTATTCCAGTGTTTAACTGTTCCCTAACATTATTTCCATTATTTACAGATGCGGGTATTAAGTTTGAGCACTTAAAGCTCATTACAGCGGAAGACCTTCGAAAAGTGATCCCTGCTTTAGGCCCACGTATGGACTTTAGGCAGAAGCTGTTCTTGTGGAGACAAACTGAAGTGAGTACATTGTGCATTCCGCATGTTAAAATTTGAAATGAG
Organism: Lordiphosa magnipectinata; assembly: GCA_037044535.1. Taxonomy (NCBI): domain Eukaryota; kingdom Metazoa; phylum Arthropoda; class Insecta; order Diptera; family Drosophilidae; genus Lordiphosa; species Lordiphosa magnipectinata. The sequence goes on along the minus strand of JBAMBO010002368.1, from coordinate 54,247 downwards.
CCATATCTCCCACAATTTCGGAGATAATTTGTTCGGAATTTCTAGACATTTATAGTTATCTAATCTATTTATCTAGACATCTATAGTTATCTGCATTTTTTTATTAATTTAATCTTAAAATTTTTTCTACTTGCAGCTTGCCAATGGAGATGAATCAATTCTGCCCAATCAAAATTGGATAACTGGCTAAGCGAGAACGAGATATTTATTACACAAATATTTTATTTTATTAAATGCGAAAACAATGTCTATATTGCCTGTAAGAAAATATTAGAAAATATATAAGTAAAAAAAATCAATCTCTACCGAACTAGAAAATTATCTCGTATAGATCGAATTTGAGTACGGATATCGGGCACAAATCTATCTCTACCGAACTAGAATATTATCTCTTATGGGACTAAGGTATGTTCGAAAAGGAGGATGAGTTTAAGTTCGGCCAGCCTAAGCCCGGGATCAAAATTTAAAAAATTATCCGTACTTAAATTGTTCCTGTCGGGAATGATTTATGCCATTCCAGGATCAACCCATTTTTATTACCATTTCGGCATGAATTGATCCCGGATATCCCGGAAATCCCGGATTTTTTTTTTCAGTGTACATGCAATTGTTTTGGTAGTGAGTGTCCAGAGGGACTTCGGCATTGCTGAAAGGCACAAGGCGGCAATTTCGAATAAGTTGTTCTACGATTTGTAGCCATTGAGTGACCGAATAAATGGAAGAAAAAAGTTTTAAAAAATATTCATTCGTTTTCATTTTATGACCAAGACAATTGCGAGTACTAGGTAAATGTACATCAATGTGTATTTTGCTATTGGTCTGCTTTATGTACTTGGGAATTCTATTGCATTTTAGCTATAGGGTTAGGGTAGAAATTTCCACAAAAGCAGGGCTTAAAACAAGAATCGCAGTGATAGAAAATCTAATAAAAATATGTATAAGTGTTAATATCAAAGTATCAACTTGTTAAGCACAAAAATGTACGTATGTATGTATGTATATGTGTACCAGAGATCCAATAAAGCATCTTACAATATCAATTTATGGAGAGTGTACGAATTTCGGTGAGATAAGACGTACAACAGAAGCTTTGGAAAAAACCACAAGCAGGTCTCGATCTAAGCAAAGCTGGTTGAATCCCTTCAACCCGTTTTAATGATCATCACTTTGAATAAATCTTCTTATAGCCAAAATAATGAGAAGAGCATAAGAACGAAAAAGATGCTATTGAAAATTGTCCAACAATTGGAAAAACAAAACAAATCAGAAAGAATGGAATGACCGCCTACTGCGCCACGTGTTGAACTGTAAATAAATTCAATTGAAAAACAAAATGTGCGCCTACAGCGCCACCTGCTTAGATTTTTCCGACTTTTCTTTTTTCCTAAACATGCGAACCAACCCACCGAAAGAAGTATCTAATTTTGCTCAATACTTTTAAAGTTTTAAGCACACAAACAAACCACGATCTATCTTTATTATGTTGACACACCCTACTGATTCATATTCAATGAATCGTCTATTCTGTGCACATTTAGCATAAAAACTTTTCCCTGGCTATTGCTAGAGTTTTATGATTTCTAATTAGTTCAAGAGCAAATTCAACCAGTTAGAGGTGATAGTAACTACTTTAAATGAGAATACATTTTCTTTTTCAGTGTATGCTATTTCTATGAGTTTGAGTTTGTAGTCTAGGAACCGTTGGTTGGTTCCCCTTTCAACAGTTTGTTTTTTTTAACAAAAAACCAGGCAATTATTAGTTAAATGAGTTGATTTTTGTGTTAAGGGGGAACTTCTGGGGTATTGTATAGCGACTTTCAATGGGGGGTGCTCTGCTGGTGCTGCTGCTGCTGCTGCTATTCATTTAAATTCAACAATGAGTCGTCCCCCTACCTCACTTGCTTTGAATCCATTCATTGATCTTCTTTATGTACCACAGCACAACTGTTTGCATTTTTTCATAATGATCCTGCAAAAGATCTTTGGCAAAAGTAATTAAGTTAATTGGCTGAAATTTATGCACAATTGATGTAAATTTCTCTAACGAAAAAGCCAACTCTACTTGGCTTTTGTTTTTAAAAGTTTCTCTGGTTGTTACTAAAAAATTGATGTTGCTTTGCCCATCCATCCATCTCCATCTGCCATGTGAGCTTCAAAGGCGGAAGTGTTTAATGAACATTAGACAAGCGACAACAATCACAACAACAACAACAACAACAACATAAATAATCGCAGACAAAAAAAGCAAATAAATTTTTGAAAAGGCTGCTAAACGAAAATAGAATCGCAGCTTAGCCAACAATTTATTGGCAAACATTTTGTTGTTTTTTTTTGTGTTTTCTATTTTTGGCTGGCAACCCTTAGGCGAGCAGAAGTGACGTTTAAAGCCGACAGGCGACATGCACAAAATCCGATCATACCAAAAGCCTCCCCTTGTAGTTTCACCACCCTCACACACACACACACACACACACACACCGCCCCCTGCCAGCGCTAGTCTAAACTTAAGCGCAGATTAGTCGTCGTCCCCCCCCACTCTTCCCCCGAAGCCATTGGGTCGTAAATAACCAAATTTTGTGCTGCAATTGAATATGGAATATGGAATTATGCCACAGGAAAAGAATTGTGCAAGTAAGCAGATAGCAAAAGTTCTTCAAAAAATGGAGTAAAGAATGAAAGAAGAAAATGAAAAAATTTAGAATACCAAAATACCTGATTCAAGTACAAAATTCTACCACTTCAGGAAAGAATATTTAAGGAAGTATTAAATACATTTTTTAACATAACATTTTTTTCTTAACATACTTTTAGCTTATAATTGTCTTAAGTCCCAAATCAGATTAACACTTAAAAAAGAATTTGCGTACTTATAGTCTTCTTAGCTCCAAAGTTAACCCCAATACATTCTTAAAATAAACTATGAGTACGTCAAATAAGCACAATATTATTTAGCTAAATATTCCCCAACTGTTCTTGAAGCAAAGTTTCTGTATTGAATCAAACAAGGCTGAAAAGGTTCGGCAGTTAACAAAGACCAAGAAGCAATGACTAAAAATTGTATAAGTATATAAAAATAGTTGTAAATTTTGCAAAATCGCCAAAAAAAAAATTCAAAGTTTCAACAAATAACGCAATCGCTTTGTAATTACTAACACTCAAATTTAAAGGGCAGTTTCTAAGCTCGCTCGAAAACTTAAAGCATTCACACTTATATAGTTCAGCCTTAAAGCTTAAGCATAACACCTGGTCTATATTTGCTTTTCAATACTTTTTGCAGCTCCGAACTGTTTAAAGTAATGAGTGTAGGGAGAGGCAGTTGGAAAAATATGAAGAGAGAACTGGGAGGTACTTGAAACAGCTCTTTTTGGTGTACAATGCATAAGTCGTTAACAGTTGTGGACCTCGAGCCAGCTGAATTCCCTAATAACTTATTACTTATTATTTATAACCTTTGCAGAAATCTGTTGTTCACCCAACCTCAGGATTGAGTTAGCTAAATTGTCTCTTATTAGTAATAAGATTTCTGCAAGAGTGCCTGTTTTCTTGAAAAAACGTATGCGGTGTGACTGACTCTCAAAATTTGAAGTCAAATCAAATACACTCTCATGACTGAGACTCTTGTGTGCTGGGGTGTCAAAGTGGTTGTTATCTGAGAGTGGCAGTCGTACGCTTACAGCGCACACACTTGCAATACATTGGGATGTACAAGTTTTATTGCTCTCTCTCTTTTGCTTTCGAAAAAGCAATGGTAAACGCTGTTAAATTGTTATAGTAATCTCAAGAAAGAGAGAGGCAAATACAAAGAGAATTGCTAAAAACTATTTGGTGGTTTCTTTTTGAGCGAGTTTAGCAAATGGGCCACATGGGAGTGGCAGCGGATATCATTGGCACTGAATAGGCGAAGCGCAAATATGCTATGAGTGGAGTAAACACTGCTTATACTTTTTGCAGTGGTTGAGACACTCGAGTGTGAAAAATTTCAATTGCGAATGCTGTACACTTGTATGTAGTTGCAGTGCACCCGTGCAGATCTTTAGTCAAAGTATTTGTTAAGTCGGCTCAAGGTCAAATGCAATAATCAACACAAATCAACAAGGATTTTGAACATTACACATTGGATAGTAATGGTACTGACAGTACAGTTCTGTTTCAAGGGCCTCCCGGTCCTCTCATCAACAGACTTTTTAGTTCACACATTTCAAGTTGTTTTGCATGTTACTTTTTTATCAACTGTCCACAGAATAAGCATTTGAGAACTACAAGGAACGCAACAACGAGCGCTCTTTCAAGTAGAAACCACTGGGTGCTTTTGTGCTTCGTTTTCAGGAAAGCCAAGATTTGCCTTCTTTTCTCAGACTAAGAACCAATCGAGTTTCTTCTTTAGTACAATGAGAATTTCGACCCATTTTTTCTAAAAAAAATAATTATTGAATTCTCTGTATTGACAGGAGCTATACTTACCTTTAGTTAGCAAAAGATCACTGATTACAAAATTATTCACTTGATACTTGTGAGAAACGGAGATTGTACCTATTATTATGATCAGGCGAAATGTGTGGTGAAAAGCTTTGATATAGAAAAGCTTTGATATACGGGGCTTTTTCAACTCTTTGTCACAGTGTGGCCAGACATTGACAACAACAAAAAACCAAAAATTATAAAGTTGTCAACACTAAAAGTACGAAAAAACCATTTATAATTAAAAAATTCCGGTGTGTACCTATTAATATGATCAGGTGTGTATATGCTTTATAGGGTCGGAAATAATTCCTTCTCCCAGTTACATACATTTGCACAAACTTAATATACTCTATATACCTTTGGTACAGAGTAAAAAAAACGTACTTAAATTTATACCGTTTCGTTCTAGAATTTAAGTTAAGCTCAGCTTAAGCAAATAAGATTGAAAAATAGATCAAGAGCGCAATAGCACTTCTTCTAGTACTTCTTGATCCAAGAAATAGTCTGATCCAGACTGCTCCAGATTACAAAAGAATGGAATTAAGTGTGAAAAGCGAGTGGCTTATCGTATTGATTTTCAATCGAAAATGATTAATTAAAGTTAAGCTTGGTCACGGTTAAGCCACTGTTAAGTCACTGTTCAGACACTGTTAAGTCACTGTTAAGTCACTGTTAAGTCACTGTTAAGTCACTGTTAAGTCACTGTTAAGTCACTGTTAGGTCACTGTTAGGTTACTGTTAAGTCACTGTTAAGGCACTGCTAGGCCCCCTGTTAACCCACTGTTACCCCCTTTTAACCACCCTATTCCCCTTTATAAAGCAGAACGGCTGCTGTTAGCATTGTAGCTTCGTATTTTGTTGTGCTTATAACTCCACTAAGGTTCATCTGATCGTTGCCAAACTTAATGGATCGTCCAAGACCACCTTTTATTTGAACCAATCCTGGCTTTGAGCAGCAAATGAATCTTTAGGCCTTTCTCTGAATATTTCAGTGTCAGCAAGTGTAGCCCAGCCCACATTTATCACAAGCCAGCCTCCTGCCAGTTTCAATCTTATAGAGCAAAGGGGGCACGCCATGTGTGTGTGTGTGTGTATGTTTGGGGAATGTAGTCAGTGACAGGCCTTGGCTCCGGATCGTTAGGCTGACGTTAACAAAAACTGTTGTGGCGCTTCATTTCGTCGATTTCAATTATGCGCAATCATTTTTCAAGTTCGCTGACGGCACGCGACAAAAATTAATAATTGAGCAGCAGGTCGCGCAGTGCCAAATGCCATTTGCTAAATTGAAACGCGGATGATGATGATGATGATGTGGATGATGTGCCTGTGGCAGGCAGCAGAAAGTGGCAAATCAATTTGGTTTCACTTTGATTGTATGCAAATCTTCTCAGAGGGGTAGGGGGAGTGCGTTTTGAGGCTGCTGCAAGCTGCATGTTGCATGCAAATTAAGTGCAACACTTGTTGCCGACATCGTCATCATCATCATCATCAACTTGGGTCGTCGTCGTTTCATTTGCAGGCAGGCAAAGATTTGGTCAAAGCCATTTAGGATTGAGGTTTTCAAGTAGGATGCGGCACTCACTCACTCACTCACTCACTCAGTCAGTCACAGTCACAGTCACAGCACCTGGGCTGCTGCTGCTGCTGCTGCTGTTGGTGCTGCTGCCTGGAAACCACTTCAGTTCCTGCGAAATTTATTCTCGCTTGGGCTTTAATGCGCCAATTGTTTGCACATCTCGTTGAACAAATGATGGGCCATATTTTTCATGTGGCTTTCGTATTTGTTCTATGATTAAAAATAAATAAAGCATGGCGAGAATTTGCCGCGAAAAACTATTAAATGCTCTCTCCGGGGCGGGCAGGGCCCAGGGTCATAAACATTTTGTGGCGTCATGATGTATGGGGATATATGGAATGGTCGGTCGTTGCCTGATGGAGGGGTGGGGGGTTGGGTAGAGGGGCTGTTCTGATTCACAGCAGGTGCTTAAATGCCGCACACAGTTAACGCTGCAGGAGGAGGCGAGGATAATAAATTTTCGGCCAGAGGACCCAAAAACCTCAGTATTTTGCGGTAGCTCTACACTTTCCCCCCACTCCCGATATGTATGTTCCAAGTCACGCGCTTCATTGTCACAGCCCCAAAAACCCCAGGACCAAACAATTCACAAAAAAAAAAGGGAAAAGCAAATGCTTCGTCCTGGTCAAACTAATAAATTTGTTCAGGTTAATAGAGTTATTTTAATTTATGTGATTTCATGCGGTTTTCCGTGTGGCTTTTCCAAATGTCTCCCATTGTGTGGTCTCCCTCTCCTTATCTCCCTCTCTCTCTCTCTCTCTCTCAACAGTCATAAATATGCAAAGCAAATCATAACAATGACCATTACAACTCGTATGACTTTGAAACATTGGTTTGGGTTTCCCTTCTTTTTTTTTATGAAATGCAAATCAATTTAAGTGCCGTAAACCATTTTTAAAGTGGACAAATTTACGTGGGTTCTTGGACTCGGCTGTTGATGCTGATCATGAATATATACACATCAGATAACTTACGTTTGCTCATAACTAAAAGTAACAACAAAACACACAACACCTCAAAGGTGGCTGGTCCTCTGTACAGCTGATTCAAGAACAAATCGGTTTCCGAATTGCTTTAAAATTAAGCGCTTTTCAGCAAGGAATCAAGCCATATTGAAAATAAACTATTAAAACTCAAAGCCAGAACCGGAACCGAAGCCGATATTTTAAATTTTTTGTGTACCTATATTTTTGGAACCGAAAGGACCGAAAAAAAAAATACTGCCATGTTCCGGACTTCCCTAGTTTCTACTTACTCTTTACTCGACGAATTCAAATTAATAAGTTTTTATCTGATTAACCCAATTAATTTTATACAAAAAGACATTTAATGAATTCAATAGGAAAGGCGCTCTTTTGTACTTACATCTCTAATTCACACACTGTCTTACTTGAGTACTCAAGTTGTGCTACTCGCAGCTACTCGGTACAGAGTATATTACAGTCCGGTTTGACCGACTTTCTTACTTGTACCTATATCTTAGTCATATCGGAGTAAAATTGATATGAAAAAATAGCGGAAAGCTAACTTCAGCTATACCGAAGTTAATATACCCTTGCTGCTTGTATAATTTATATAAATTAAGGAATTAAATGATTTTCGTCGAGCATTCTTAGCTGAGTTATTTCCCAAACTCAGCAATTAGATGGCGCCTCTACATTGAGCAGTTGCTTGCCAGTTTGTTATATGGCAGCTATACGATATATTCATCCGATTTGGACCAAACCCAAAATTGTGTGGAAGCTGATAATATTCACAAGTGAAAGGTATAAAGACGCTACCATTGAGAACAAAAAAGTTTTTCTTACTAGAACTACTTCTTCGACCATCCATTTTGGATCATACTTGGCAAAATTGTGTGGTAGCGTATAATATTGATCAGTAACAACTTTGCAAGCAATAGCATTAAAAACAAAAAAGTTTTTCCTACTAAGAACTATATTTTGTATGGCAGCTATACCATATCGTTGACCGATCTTCATCAAACTTGGTGGAATTGTGTATAAACTTAGAAAATGCATAAATACGATGTTTGGGCACCTTCGCGTTGAAGACAAAAAAGTTTTTCTAACTAAAACTACTTTTTCGACCGATAGTTTCTTTGGCAGTTATATTATATAGTCATCCGATAAAGCCGGATACGACAAATGTGCAGCGTCTTTGTACCAAAAGACTTCGACAAAGTTTGGTTAAGACAGCTTTAAAACTGACGGAGAAGATACCATTGAAACAGACGGACGGACAGACGGACATGGCTATATGAACTCAGCTCGTCATGCTGATCAAGAAAATATAATATATATCTACTTTATGTGGTCGGAGACAAGAGTATACAAATTAATTATTGTACGAAATAAGCTGACAAAAGTAGTGCAATCATCTTATTAATATGGTTTTTACTTCTAGCTGGCTCAAGGTCTATGGTTGAGTATAATTCTACATAAACAACACAAATCAACAGATATTCATTACAACATGTGTACAGATGGGCATAGCGACATAATTCCGACGTCATAATTTCGCCCATTACATTTGGAATCGAAATTATGTCGTTTTCGTTCGAAATGATGTCGTTTTAAAACGTCATTATTCCGACAAAACAAAACGACATTATTTCGACTAAAAACTTTAATTGGAACGTCGAATCTATGTCGTTCTAAAACGACATAATCTCGATCGACCAATTATAAAATTTAAAGGCGCTGTCATGAAAATCAAAATAAATTTTATATTAAAAGAAAGGGTTTTTGTCTCGCACTGTTGCACTGAATGATCGCTTCAATAAACAAGATTTATTTACCTTTGTCGATAACGATGATGATGTTGAGGAACTAACAAATTTGGAGGATATGGCGTGGTTAAGCATATCAGCATCATCCCTGACCTCGACTCATTCAAATTAAAGCGCACTGACTGAGTCTGCATTTGTTCATGAAAACCCATGCAACATTTGTTTCGTGAACCGAAAATCTGTCCTTTTGAGGATTTGCAATCACATAAATGTGTGCGAATCGTGTTGGGAAAGAGTAGTTGAGGAAAATCTTTTGAAAAACGAAAATTCCAGGCGTATTGCTGAATTCGATGCCGAATTTCATCAAGAACAAAAAGCAAAGTGTCCGATTTGCAATCAAATTGTTACGAAGTCCTAAAAAATGTTAATATTTATACATAGTAAACACTACAATTGGTTACAAGCAGGGCTTAATCCCGAAACGATTTTCGGTTCCGGTACCGGTTCCGGTACGTCCCGAAATGAATGTTTCGGTTAAAGGTTCTATTTCGATTTTCAATTAATTTTGGTTTTCGTTTTCGATACGGTACCCAGATTTTTATTTCTGTATATCGGTACGTACCGGTACGTCCACGTCTTATGTTACTATTGTATCATTCTTGTGATTTGCTCGCGGTAACATAACTGCATTCAATGTGGTTGAGTCCATACAACTTCTTAGCGGATTCATTATAAATTTATCGCCAGAGAACCTGCAATCTGAAATCTCATACAATTCTGGGAACTTTGTGGAGGATTTTGACCAGAACCATTAAGAATGTTTTCATGGTTTGAAACACGCTTAAGTGCGAGAAAAGTCCTAATGTAAACCAGTAACTGTTTTGCTAGAGATCCAGTGAATCCAAATGGAATAAAAATCAACCAAAGCAAGATTTTCGGTTGAAGTTTAGTTGTGGCCACCTCCGCTGGTTCTTCGCGAACTGAGTCCCACACTTTCCGGTGCAAAAGAAAGTCATTATCTGCAGCCCCAAAACTGGAGCAAATGTTGAAGATGTCTTCTGCCAGCAAATATCTTACCATCTTGTATGTAGAGCTCCAACTCGTGACCAAATCTACGATGAGCTCTGCAAAAGAAAAATAAACCGAAACTGTACCGGTACCAACGTTTCGGTTTCGTTCCGGTGCTAACGGTTCCATTAATAACGGTAAACGGTTTTCGGTTCTCAAGAAAAAGTTTGTATCGGTTCCTGTTCCGGTACTTTATTTGAAACGGTTTATTTCGGTTAACGGTTACGGTACCGGTTCCGGTATTAAGCCCTGGTTACGAGCTTCTGAAATAGAGAAGATAGCAAACTTTCCATATGCATTTTTGGTCGCTGAATTCAAATCAATTGTCCGTTTTCACCCAGCACGTCAGTTTTACGAGATATTTGCATAAACGTGTGCTGTTTACATTTATAGGTGCTGTGACCGCATTAATTAACTGTTTCCAACCAAATTTGTTTTAATGTAAGCTGCATTGAATGATCTTACAGAAAAACCAAACACGTTTTGATTTTGTTCATAAGCCACAATTTTAATGGATTTTGAAATGGAAAATATGGTTATTTTATAATCAAATTATTTTGTTTCCCATGTTTAAAAAATTCTGAAAAATGGTCTGATGACAGAAAAATATATCTTAGGAAACATTAATGGATAGTCCTCCTCTAATCACACACAGTCTCACCACATCTTCAGTTTTTTGATATAATAGCTCTTTTTGAAGTTACAGCCCAAAAACTATAAAAATTTTCCAATTTTTTTTTCATGATTTTGAAATTTCTTGTAGTTTGATAATAACAAGGTAGTTATTGGAAACAAAAGATTGGCTATTAAAAAATTATTTGAAATTAATTTTTTTTAATTTAAACACATTTTGGAAGTTAACATTATTTTAAAAATGTAAAAAGAGTCGTAAGTTTTTTTAGTATTAGGTCCATAACTTTAAAAGAGCTATTATATCAAAATACTGAAGATGTGGTAATAATTATTTGAAATAAATGGACAATTGATTTAAATTCAGCGACCAATTATGCTTATGGAAAGTTGGCTATCTTCTCTATTGCAACAGCTGGCCTTTTCTTGTAAACCTGTGTTATCATTAGAGCTTAAAAAATTTCTAACATGTTAAGAAACTCCATACTGGATTTATGTACTATTATTTTCAGACAATAATAAACTTCATTTACGATATTTAATGTTGAAAGATAATCTTACTGTGTTAGGAGGCGGAAAATAAAAATTTTTTTTGGCATAATTTGATTTTATTGGCAAAAGTTAGATGGAACGTCGAAATTATGTCGTTTTAGCACGCTTTAGAACGATATAATTTGGACAGAAAAAAGGGACACAATTTCGATCGAAGCTTTGTCGTTTCAAAACGACATTATTCCGACAAAACAAAACGACATTATTTTGCTCGAAATTGTGTCGTTTTTTTCTGTCGAAATTATGTCGTCACCCCTACAGTTGTAAGCATTTGACTTAAATCAAACCAGGCCACTAAACCCCATATACGTAAATAATTTATTATTACAAAATAATTAAACAAAGTTTAATCTTCTTCATTAAATTTTAATGTCGAACGATCATGTATTCCTTATGATACTTTTGTGGTATATTATTTTTATTACATAAATTACTTAAGTCTACAAATTTTATTGTTAATATATTTCCTCCTCCTCTGCCCGTTTTACCAATACTTCTTATCCTTATAACATTCCTTCTTCCAACTCGATATGTGCTCCCTCAATTTCAGAAAGCTCCTTGCTTTCATATTTGAAATCACTTAAATCCTCATACTCCCCTGGGCCTGACAACATTCCCTGTTGCGTGCTTAAAGAGTGTTGTTTTTCCTTATGTAGTCCTTTGCTTAAGCTTTTTAATCTATCTCTAGAATCTACTGTGTTTCCGAATCTTTGGAAAGAATCTTATATCATTCCTCTTCACAAAAAGGGAGGAAAATCTGATATATCCAATTATAGGGGTATAGCCAAGCTTTCCGCTATTCCAAAATTTTTTGAACAGATTCTAACCTCATCCTTACAGCACTATTGTAAATCGATTTTATCACCTTTCCAGCAGGATTTACAAAGCGTCGGTCAACTACGACCAATTTGCTTGAATTTACCTCAATGGTTAACGATGGATTCCTTTTAAAAAATCAAACTGATGTCATCTACACCGACTTCAGTAAAGCATTTGATTCTGTGAACCACGATATTCTCCTCTTTAAGCTTGATCGTTTAGGATTTACTTCCTTTTTTCTGCTTTGGATTTCGTCCTATTTAAAAGATAGAACTCAAAAAGTTCTGCTTCGCTCTAATACTTCAAAGCCTGTCTTTGTCACTTCTGGTGTATCACAAGGTAGCCACCTCGGCCCTTTGTTTTTTACTCTTTTTATTAATGACCTACCCACAATATTGTCTTACTCTCGGATTCTTATGTACGCCGATGACGTAAAACTTATTTTATCTTTCAACGACCCGACGCATTCGATCAGACTGCAAGATGATTTAAACTCCTTGCAGTCCTGGTGCTTGATTAATCAATTACACCTTAATTGCTCCAAGTGCATGTTTATGACTTTCCATCGTTGCAAACCTTCGCTGGCTACCTATACGATTGGCAATGAACCCTTGGAACGAATATCTACAGTCGTTGATCTTGGAGTTCTTTTTGACCCAAAATTGAGTTTTAATCCTCATATCTCCTCTATTGTTAATAGGGCGAAAGGTGTACTTGGATTCATTAAACGTTGGTCGAAGGAATTTAATGATCCATATACCACAAAGCTTCTGTATAATGCTCTAGTTCGAACCGTACTTGAATACTGCTCGTCCGTCTGGTGTCCGCAATATAAAAAGTATATCGATCGAATTGAATCAGTTCAAAATCAATTTTTGCTTTTTGCCCTACGTGGCTTAAATTGGAACCCTAACCTTCGTTTACCAACGTACTCCAGCAGACTTTTGCTTATTGACCTTCCTTCGTTAGCTAACCGTAGAACAGTCTAAGGTGTTTCTTTTCTTCATAAGCTAATTATCGGTGATGTAGACTCTTCTGATCTTTTAGGTCGCCTTAACTTTTCCGTTCCTTCTAGGCCAACTAGAAACTATTTACCTTTAATCTTGCCCAGATGCACAAGTGATTATGCCCAGCATAATCGATTTCGGGTTTTATGTCAGAATTACAATGATCTCAATCACCTGCTCTCAACAGAACTCTCTCTCTTCTCTCTAAAAACGTGTCTCTATAATTATCTCCGGGGAAATCTCTGACCACTCCCAGCTGTGAGTAGGGGCATAGCTTGCCGGACTGGCTAAAAAATCCTCCCCCACCGGGTCAGAGATTTTCCGGTTATTTAGTTTTAAGTTTTACGTATACATTTTTTATTTTTAAAGTTTTCTTTTAGATAGTTGTCTCTCTTTTTTCTATCTCTGTTTTAGTTTAATTTATTATACTATCTTATTTTTTCCTTTGCTCCTACATAACTATAGGTTTTGGGTTTTTCTCTCTCTCCCTTTTCTCGATCTCTATATTATTAAAGTTTTTGTTAGCTCTAATAACGTCTCTGACTAAAATCGGCTGTGATTGGCCGGACGGGCAAATAAAATACCCCCACCGTGTCGGAATCGTTATTAGTTTATTTTGTAATTTTATTAGATTTTCTTTGATGGGCTTCCTTAGCTCATAAAATTTTTTTTGTAACGTATTTATACTTTTATTGACAGCATTTGTTTGTCGACTCTAAATAAATAAATAAATAAAAATATTTTATTTACAACTATATAAAGATTTAATGTTTTGGTAAAAGTTGAACCAATTTAATAAGATTTTTTTTTTGAGTTTTCGAAATATTCATAGCTGAAATCTATTGACACTGGTTCTTTTCTAATAATAGCGATACGTAATTTGCTTAAATTTAAAGTTTTATTTTTAAATAGTGAATTCGCAAAAAGTTTCAAATTTTTTAAGTCAGTGTGATTTAATTCTATGCATTCGTAGCCTAAGGGATTTGTTCTTGAATTTCTAATCAGAGTGCCCAACCATTACGGTTTCTCATAAAAGATTCGATACGCATCATAGTGTGTCCAGGCAGTAAATAGGTAATCTTTATCGTTTTTAGGAAATTAGAAGAATCTAAAAAATTTGCTATCATTGCTAGCAAAGCCTTGTTCTTATTTTGGCCTGCGCAACTATCGCAGTAAAGGCTCAGATCTTCGGTTTTTTTTTCTGACTATCTAGAATAAGAAGATACTTCAAGAGAGCTGAGCCTATTTCATTACTGACTCTCTCTTGCCATCGATTTTGCCCCACAAAAAAACAGTATCCATTTCGTGTCCCACTTTCATACACACTTAGGTAGTCGTACGTGTATTTGCGTGAATAAAAAATTTAGCCAATTTTACTTTCAGCTTGTTCTTTGAGAAAAGTCGCTGTACTTTGATTTATATGAATTTGAAATTCTTCTGAATTCTGAACTTTTTGAAAATTTGTATGGACATACGATAATTTAGCGCGAACAGAAAAATGCGCATTGCAGGATTGTGAGACATAAGTTTTCTAGCAATTTGGCATTAAAATCCCAATTTCGATCAAAAGTAACATACGATACTTTCGAGGAAATAAGTCAGATCAGTTGGAGCGAGCAATTTGGTGAATTTTTTCGGAATTTAGTTCAGCTTACTTTACTTCTCCACTGACACACTCTGGGTTCAATTTATTCCAATGCTCCTTAAACCTTACGCTCTATAGGCTAATCGGTTTTGGGCTGTGTGTCGACATGTCAGTCATATTTGTATGCATACGTAACCAACCAAGTGTTGCCCCCCACTTGCATTTTACCTGACAGCACAAAGCGAGGTCTCTGTAGAGCCTCTAATTTGGTAGCCGTGTGTTTGCCTGGTAATATTAGATCAATGCCTTTCGACTAACCAAAAGCCCGCGGGCTTGGCTGACTAGTTTGCGGACTGGCATTTGATTTGACCAACTGGCCGGGGCAGAAGCTGAAACTGATGCTGAAGCTGGGGCTGGGGCTGGGACTGGGGCTGGGCCTGTTCCGTTGCCTGATTGAGGGTTTCATGTTCGACAGTTTTGGGGGCCCGCAAGCGTAATCATTATTGGGGCATCGTTGTTGTTCTTGTATTTAAATAGTCATTTGATAGTCGGCAACAGCAGCAACAGCAGTCACAACTCCTCATCAACAACCACTCGCTGTCCATTATGTTTTTTAGTCAATTAATCAATCATAGATTCTTATTTTTGTTGGGAAAATTGGTCTTTTGACGGTTTTTGCTTTTGTTACCTGTGGCATAAATATGTCAATGTAATAGGAAAATTGAGTGTAAAATGGTAAAAATTTGATGCGGTTCATGGGGAAAAGAGAATGTAAGTCAAAATGGCAAATGAGCGTAGAAAATGGCACACAAAATCAGTTGGGGAGAAGTAACCACAAGTTGAACAGGCTGTCTTTTTTTGTTTCATTGGTTATCAAGAAGTAAAAGCAAGAAGTGGGAGAAGTAGGGGGTCACCATATGAGTATAGTCGGGGTCGGGGTCACCAGCCTCACTGTAAGCCAAGTTTCCATTTCACACTTCAATTTCAACTCAAATCTTCCTAAAATGTCTAAATCACACTTTTAATGTCTCTCATGCTCGCCCACCACACCAAATCAAAAGTTTGATAGCAAATTAATTAATTGTTTTTGTTTCGCTTTTTTTTTTTATCAACAAAATTAAATTTTTCAATTTTTCTAAACGCAAGCCAAACGCCACTTCCAATGTCAGAGACGGCCTTTTGACCAAAAATGGCTGCAATTCCAATTTTGAGTTTGGCCATAAAATCAGGTAGCAAAATCTGTTAAAAATAAGCAACAAAATTCAAATTAAATGCGCAAAAGAATAAATAACAACAAAAAGACAACGAAGAAGCAGAAAATAAATGGCCAAAGCGAAGACGACGAAAGACTTGATTAAAGTTGAACCTGGCGACACACAAAATACAGCGACAACAACTACAAAAAAAAAAAATATTATAATAATTTGAATCGACTTCAAAGTGGACCAAACCAGCAAAAAAAATACAACCCAAAGAGGCACAACGAATTTTAAATACCTTTACGACTGATTAAAAAGAAATTATTTTACTATACGATTTTTATAGTTGACTGATATTTGCATTTCCAGGAAAAAAAACTCCCAGGAAAGAATGAAAAAGGCAAAAAGACTTTCGGTAGGAGCTGGGTATAGCAAGTGTAAATGTCATTCATTGGTTATACGCAGCGGTCGTCAGACCTATCCGGTCTGATGCAACACCAAATTCCAAAGAGCGGGTTGCCAGGGTGTTACAGGATTCATACGATTGACCCCCTGGTAGACTGGGCATTGAACTCGGAACTTCTGCATCTTTGCACTTACGACAATCAAGCACTGGCGTCAGAGTGCAACAAATCACAGTACAGAATGCAGCCATAAGCACTTAGATTTTAAGCATTTAACAAGCAAAAGGCCCTTTGATGCAGTTGGTAAGACCTTTGCCTTGGAATTGCGAGGTCATGAGTACTGGAGTACCCAACCATGCAAAGATTTATAAACATTTTGTTTCTAAACCTGTAACTGCAGGTAGTATACACTTTCCTGAAATGCGGAGAAAGACTCCGGAAACTGAAACTTCTTAAAGTATCCACTTCAGGCCACAGCAGTATGCTTCGAGATGTAGGAATAACTGCAGAGGCTCAGGAATGGAATTACATTTTTAGATCCAGGTTCTCGGAGAGACAGAGCAGAGTCAAGGAAGCACGAAACTACCATCAGTGAGAACAAGCCTGGTAGCCCACCTACACCAGGGCCAGCCCATAGTTACCGGAGGCCAAAGTCATTCGCTGTTTTCATACAGACACGAGCCGAAATTATGAAAGTGTGAATCGGTGAGTACAGAAATCAGGTAAATCAACTGAAGTCTTTCGTGCACGCTAACACAATCACATTTTATTGTCCTCTCCATCGTCCTTAACATAGACGAATCAAATATCAGGCTCCTTTTATATGCAGACTATATTGTCTTACTAGCTGAATGTGATGGGGGTACATTGCAATCTATGGTCAACCGTTTTGAGAGTTATTGTGGCTTATGGGGAATGCAAGGTTTTTCCTCAACAAGGAAGACTGGCTGCGCACAAAATATGGACCTACCAAGGGCCCCCAATAAAAGTTGTAAGCGAATATAAGTACTTGGAAATTATATTTACGCCAAGCCTGACTTTACCGGGAAACCAAAGAACGGATCAACATGACATGGAATAGTTTCTTAAGCAAGCCGAACATAAAACTAAAAGCAAAATGAAAACTTTTTCAAACTGTTTCCCATGCAGTGCAAACTTATGTCTCGCAAGTAGGAGGCAACTCTTTATTTAATGAAGTTGCAACGATATTTTATCAAGAAAATACTGAGGTTACCTACGAATACGCCGAACTATGTGCTCAACTTTGAAACTGGAGTTGAAGAGGCGTTCCACTATACATATAATTTGCTTCTTAGATGTATTACCAAAACTCTATTTGAATCAGAAGAGAGAAAATTTATTGGTACAACGACCAAGCTATGCACCTTCAAGCTTCTGATATACAACTAGCCGATAAAGTAAATTAAACGGAATTGTGAAATATATGTGTCGATCAACTAATACAAATGAAGCTTAAGAGGTCAAATCAATTAATTGACAGTGCACGAGCCAGCCTTGACTATAACAAGAGATCTAAAATTTTGCTGTGAAAATTTGCCACAGAATTATAAAGGCTCGCGGAGGCCTTCTACGGTTAAAGGGAAACTTTTTTAATAATTTTAATAACATTGCTAGATATATGTATACATGCAAAAATGCAGAGAGCATATTTAATATACCTCTAAATTCATGGATTAGCTTACGAGTGCTAGTATTCCTGTACAAAATAATTAACACTGGGGAACCTCCTTATCTGTTCAAAATGCTTAACTTTGCTTCATGTCAAAGAACAAAAAATTTAATACCTACAAGAAATAAACTAGCAACATCTGATTTGCACTTCTTTCCTTATGCTATTCGTCTATGGAACCAGCTACCTAACGATATTAAAAACAATTCGAAGCGCGCCCGTTTTTAAAAAATCAATGGAAAACTACCTACAGCTATAAGTTATGTTTTTCTTTCTTTTCTCGTTCGATTAAAAAACCGTATAAATTATTTATATTTTAAGAGTCATATTCAATGTTAAATGTTAATTTTAAATTAATAACGCAATCGACTGTTGTCTTCATAATTGTAATAATGATTAGTGCTTCCAAATAAGTCCTGTACTTCTAGCAGTAAGAAGAAATATCAAATAAATAAATTAATTAATTAATTAATCAATATACATATGGGCATTTCCACCAAAAGGTCCACCAAGACCAAAAAATTAAAAGTGCTTAAAAACACTCTGTCTTATCAAATTTTCAAAGCGAAACAATTAAATTGAAGTAATGTAAGCCAATTTTACATTTAATCATAACCCACTTCGAAATATTCGGTTTCATGGCTGCTCTAGCGAGAATTTTCTAATTTGGACATAAATATTGCACATTTTTTTGATAAAAGTGCCTAAAGATTGCACTTACTTTTACTATCTAAAATCTTTCTGAGAGTACAAAGGGTTATAAAAGAGTGCAAAAGAAACCATGAGAAACTATGTGATTGCAATTAATCGTAAGTTTTTGCTTTGCATTATACCGAAACCACATAAAAACGAGAAGGCCAAGCTAACTTCGTCTGTGCCGAAGTTTTTATACCCTTGCAAAAGATGTTTTTGAAATGACAGAGTTTAAGAACGCTTAGATAAAAATCAAAAACTTTTGTAACTAAAATCCATTTTCCGTCAGATGAACGTCTGATTTCGACCAAATTTCGCGAATATTTTTGAAAACATATCAAATTAACAATCGCCAAGTTTAAGAACGATAAAATTTAAAACAAAAAAGTTTTTCTCACTAAGACTCATTTTCCGACCGATAAGTCCTATGGCAGCCTGAAGATATAGTCATCTGATTTCGACCAAATTTTTCAAATTAGTTTGAAAGCGTTTAATATTAATAATCACCGACCTTAAGAACGATTTACTTGAAAACAAAAACATTTTTTTCACTAAGACCCATTTTTCCGACCGATCGGTCCTATGGCAGCTATAAGATATAGTCATCCGATTTTGACCAAAGTTTGCAAATCTGTTTGAAAGTATATAATATTATTAATGACCGAGTTTAATCACGTTAACATTGAAAACAAAAAAGTTTTTCTCACTAAAACCCATTTTTCGACCGATGGTTCCTATGGCAGCTATAAGATATAGTGATCCGATCCGGTCGGTTCCGACATATTAGCAGCGTGCAGTAAAAAGAAGACTCTGTGCAAAATTTCAGCTCGATAGCTTTAAAACTGAGAGACTAGTTTGCGTAGAAACAGACGGACAGACAGACAGACGGACAGACAGACAGACAGACAGACAGACAGACAGACAGACAGACGGACAGACAGACAGACGGACGGACAAGGCTCAATGAACTCAGCTCGTCCCCCTGATCAAGAATATATATAGTTTATGGGGTCGGAAATGAATATTTCTATGCGTTGCAAACTTCTGGGCAAAATTATAATACCCTTTGCAAGGGTATAAAAATGACGGAAAAAAGTGTCGCGTTCGCAATGTCACGTATCGAATCATATTTTATTTTGAAATACAAAAAATAAACAACATTTTTAGATCAAATAAATTCTAATATACAGATAAATTATTCAACAACATTTTAAAATTAGTTGCACTAAATGGTTTTGGCAGATCTCGCAGATTTTTGCTTTTATATTGATGGACAAAAACATCACTTCCGTTTTTTGTCGCGTGCGAATCGCTTTTTGATTGGCTTTATCTGGAAACCAGCACTAGGTGCGCTCTACTTTTTTCTCACTAAATAAAGTGCTTCGAAAGTGCTTTAAGTTAAAGTAACAAAAGAAAACAAACTTATTTTAATTTGACTTCTATTCCACTTTAAATGCGTACGACTGTCGCGTTCGACATCATGGAAATACCCATATGTAAAAAACAATGTTTATGTAATATTAGATGTTAAGATAAGACTTATGACCTTCTGATCTTCTTATTGCTGGGAACAATGCGGAATCTTGAGACGATCTTGGCAGCAGAAAAGAATATGTGGCTGACGGTTTATGCACCAAGCCACTAACGTTTTATACAAAATGTCTTTAGCGATGAAAATGAAGACTACTAATACTACGACTTATCATGTTTTCACTTAAGGATTTTAATTACAGAACTTTTAGCAGGCTCCAGGTCAATAGGTTATGATTTATGTTCATAAATTTTCCAAAACAAGACACGCACAACACTACAAAGGAGGTTGACCGTATAGCTATTTCATGAATTTCCTTAATTCAATCATCAGCGATCTTAGCCTGTCTTCAATGAGCTGACAGAGGCTACCTCATGACAAAAGTGCTATGACCGCTTGCAAATTTCAAGATATGTGTGGGAGATATAACATTTTTTCCAAATTGCGGAGGAGGGAGTGGGCGTGGCAAAAATTGAAAATAAACTTGATATGCCCCATACATGTCAAACCTCTATCTCTTACCATCTCTGAGATCTCTTCGTTCATACAGACGGACAGACAGACAGACGGACATGGCTATATCGACTCGGCTGTTGATGCTGATCAAGAATATATAATATATACTTTATAGGAGATGATTCCTTTTGGCTATTACATACTTTTGCACAAACTTAATATACTCTATGTACCTTCGGAACAGAGTATAAAAACCAAGAACTTTGTACTTGAATCAAGTACAAACGATATCAATAGTACGGTAAGTTCGAAAATACTTGATTCAAATACAAAAGTCTTATTTCAAGGACGATTTTTTCATTCCCGAAATACTTGTTTTAAGACTGTTTCGGTATATTTAAAGTACGATTCGAACTGTTTTAATATCTTTTTCGTCATACCATTAGTTTGTTATGGTCTTGAGTACAGCCCGATTTACTCTCAAAATAAGTGCATAATGTTTTTTATTATAAATTCGAAAGTCAACCACAAAACATTCTTGAAACAAAATAATGCTTCATAAAATAAGTACAACATGTTCTTCGATTAAGCCTATAAAATTCTAGGCTATTCCCAATTTGTTCTTGAAACTAGGTCTCTGTATTATATCAAAGTCCAAAGGAAATGAATTAACCAAAGATCAAGATGTTTATACTGTGGGTCACAAATCTACCCTAACTCCATAACCAAAGTGTTAGCACCAGGAGAGATTTTAAGAACAGACTCGACTTAAAATGATTCGCATTTTCGGTAGCACAGTTTTTGGAGCTTGCATTGTAAGTTCATTTTATTCTCAATCCAAGAAAGTTTGTTTTTGAACTAAGAACGATGCTTTCTTAACTTTTTTGGCAAACTGTAAGTTAGAAATGTTCTTGATTCATTTTAATAGTATTAGCTGTCGTTTTTCTATTCTAGAATGTTTCGTACTTAATTTACGTACGTCCAAGAACAAAACATACACACCTGATCATATTAATAGGTACACACATCAACTCTGACTTTAAGGTAACAGAAAACTGTTTTATTCATTGTTTCAAACTTAAAATTTGTTCTCATTGGTTCTTAAACTCTATGTTTTTAATAGAATAAACTTAATTGTAACATAGAATAATAATATAACATAAAAGAGATCATTTTGTGTTTCAGATACGTTTTCAGTGTGATCATAATAATAGGTACACTTCATGGGTTGGTAAAAAACCAAATTTTTATTTCCATTTTGTGTTCTTTTTTTAGGTAAATTAGTATTTCCTAACTTAGTATCCAGTGTATCCACCTCTATTTTTGGGCACTACTGCTATTCTTTTTGGCATACTTTTAATAAGAGCCTGGCAGGTCTCTACTGGTGTCTCATACCACAGTTTTTGGACACCTTCCCATAATTTTTGTTTATTTGAAAATTAATGCTTTGCCAATTTCTTTTTTAAGTCTCCCCACAAGTTTTCAATGGGGTTAAGGTCGGGGGATTGCCTTGGCCACTTCAGAACGTCAACTTTTTGGTCCTCGAAAAATTTAGATAACAGCCTTGATGTGTGTTTAGGATCATTTTCTTGCTGAAATACCCAACGTAATGGCATATTTTCCTCAGCATACGGTACCATAACTGTTTCCAATATGGATTTGTACTCTTCAGCATTCATTTTGTTCGTAGTCTGATAAATTGGACCTACGCCGTACCAGGAGAAGCAACCCCATACCATTATATTGCCACCTCCATGTTTGACTGTTTTTTTTTGTAAACCGTGGATGGAATTCCTTTCCATTAGGGCGTCGAAAATTCCTTTCACAGTCATTCCCAAACAAATTAATCTTGGTTTCATCGATCCATAATATTTCGACCCATTTTTACCCAGTCTTTGTGGTCCCTTGCAAAAGTGTGCCTCATGGTGATATTTATACCCGTTACTCGTAGAGTAAAAGGGTCTACTAAAGTCGTGCAAATGTATGTAACAGGCAGAAGGAATCATTTCCGACCATATAAAGTATATATATTCTTGATCAGCATCAACAGCCGAGTCGATATAGCCATGTCCGTCTGTCCGTCTGTCCGTCTGTCCGTCCGTCCGTCCGTCTGTATGAACACCTAGATCTCAGAGACTAGAAGAGCTAGAGCAACCAAATTTGAAATGTAGACTCCTATTGTCTGCACGCAGATCAAGTTTATTTTCAATTTTTGCCACGCCCCCTCACGCCCCCGCAATTTGGAAAAAACGTCATATCTCCTACAGTTTTTATGATAGATGGTTCGTACTTTCTAGAGATATCTAGTACTTAAAATTATTTATCGATTTGCTGAAGGAATGATAAAGATCGGATGAACGATACTCAAGTTATGAGCAAAAAACGATCAGTTAACACCCACCACCCACCCCACTCATAACCTAAGCATTGCGTTCAGCAGCAATCTTAGTGAGAGAGAGAGAGAGAGAGAGAGAGACGAGTTAAAAAATGTTGCATACTTTTCGGCTGACCCACCTCAGGCATACAGTAAGGCTATTAAACATTTGTTTCCATGAGTAACGGGTATATCGAAGTCGGTTAGAGCCGACTTTAACTTACGCTCTCGTTTTTTTGCGCATAAGTGGGACTTTTCTGGCAATTCTTCCTGGTAGGTTGGCATCTTGTAGTCGTCTTCGGATAGTTGGAGCACTAACTGAATTCCCAATTTCGGCTGCAATAGCCTTCGATGACTTAAATGGGTCCTTTTTGCTCAAAGTTACTATGTAGTGGTCAACGGTTTCTGTTGTTTTTTGTGGCGTTCCACGGGTTTCCTGTCTTGGTTTTCTTTCTAATGCATTTTTAACAAAATTATGAGACCTGTTCATTAATTTGGCGATGGCTCGTAAAGATTTGCCTTCTTTTCTCAGACTAAGAACCAATCGAGCTTCTTCTTTAGTACAATGAGAATTCCGACCCTTTTTTGTCTAAAAAAAATAATTATTTAATTCTCTGTATTGACAGGAGTTATACGTAATTTACCTTTAGTTACCAAAAGATTACTGATTACAAAATTATTCACTTGATAATTGTGAGAAACGGAGACTGTACCTATTATTATGATCAGGCGAAATGTGTGGTGGACTCGCAATTTATAGAAAAGCTTTGATATACGGGGCAGCCCCTCTTTCAACTCTTTGTCACAGTGTGGACAGACATTGACAACAAAAAAAAAACAAAAATTAAAAAGTTGTCACACTAAAAGTACGAAAAAACCATCTATAATTAAAAAATTCCGGTGTGTACCTATTATTATGATCAGGTGTGTACTTGAAATTTTAAGTACAAAATTCTATCCCGATCGATTTTTTCTGAGTGCACAGGCGCCTGTTGCTTGAATGGCCCAAATGCAATCAAACAGGGGTTTTATATTTTCGAAAACAAAAGAAATTGCTAAGAAAATCTTTCAAATAGTGCAATCTCTATCGAATGGCTATCGAAAATAGGAAAAGCAACGCTTTCTTTGAAATCGAATAGTTATAGAGTAAGTCTAATACATATCAGGTCTTCACTTACGTAATTAAAACTTTCAAAAAACATGTGCCATACTGCCTCTAAACTATCCTTTCATTTTCACAAAGACTGGATTTTGAAATACTTCAACCTAAAGTTTTTAAAAATACTCGAAATTTATTATTATTGGATTTAAATTAAAAATTGCTCGTCATAGTTGAGAATTTTTAAACATGATCTTATTCTGCAATCAAATATTTTCAAAATAGTCAATTTATCCCTTAGAGTCGCGTCTTATAGCTCGACTCAAGTCAAATTCATCTAAATTTTTCTATAGAGTAACAAAACCAACAACAAAATACATAAAAACTCGTTTCAATGCAAAGTTTTGCTGCTTTTTGTTATTGTTATTAGCATTTTTCTCTGTCATTTGCCGTTTGCTTGTAATAAAATAAAACAAATCCAAAGTTATGGCCCAGCAGCGCGAGCTGTGGGGCAGGTTTTTGTCTGAAGACGCAACGCCCACGCGACCAACATTTTTTTCTTGTCGCCGTCGCCATCAATGTACGTGTCCCCCCCACTTCCCGCGTCGCCATATCTCTTCTGGGCAGACAAAACTTGTTCGTAATAATACAAATACAAATGTACGAAAGTAAAAAAAAAAAATCAAATCAAAGTGTTACACGACAATTCGTGCAGGTGTCATTGAGAGTTGCGAATGATT
Source organism: Lordiphosa magnipectinata (assembly GCA_037044535.1). Classification (NCBI taxonomy): domain Eukaryota; kingdom Metazoa; phylum Arthropoda; class Insecta; order Diptera; family Drosophilidae; genus Lordiphosa; species Lordiphosa magnipectinata. Next base: position 29,632 of record JBAMBO010002368.1, on the reverse strand, counting down.
TGGCGCCAGTTTTTATGGCATTAAATGACAGTTGGCCACGCACACTTTGTAGATTTTGCTTTTGAGTTTTGGTTTTTATTTTGAAAAGTTTGTTTTCATTTAGAGATTTAGGCAAAGACAAATGCATTTTGAAGTTTGTGGGTAAATTTGGCAACTGCAAGGTTTTTGTTTCCATATTCGAAATTTGGGAAAAAGTGGCGACCGTGATCAAAAACAAAACAAATCAGAAAACTCGTTAGGTTAAGCAAAAAGGACACTCGGAAACCCATCAAACCCAAGCAACAAATTGATACATTTTTGGTCTAATCAGGATCGATAGAAATATAATTAGATCAGAGTGTTTCTCCCCTGTAAATAATTTAAATTCCACCAATTTCAATTTAAATGCAAATAGAATTTCTTCAAAATTCAAAGTGATTTGGCTGATAAGAGAGACCCAACCAATCGCTTACCCAATTTATCAAACTGTTGAGGCGTGAAAACCAGAAAAAATGAGCGCGTGCGCAACCCGCCGACAATTTGTTATATTTCTGATTGTAAAATACATAAAAATGAAAAAAAAAACGAAAAATACCTAAAAACATAAAGCAGCGTGCCAAATGAAATTAGTCAATGTTCGAATTTGGCAAACACATCGTAAATCATTTGCACTCTCGACACACACAGCAAGAGCGAAAAAGAGAGAAGCCTCCGAGCGTCATCATCATTTTTTGGTTTTTGTTTGTTTTGTTTATGCTTTGAAATATTTTAAGCTCATATTAAACACATATTTTATATGGCATTTTAAGATGACTTTAAGATATTTTTTAGTGTACCATTTAAAGTAGCACAGCGATTTGTTACATCGTCATCTTGAACTGTGTGTGTGGGAATATTTTTGGCTATGAATACCAAGCGATTATTTACAAAAAAAAAAAAACAAAAAAATCATTTCTTGTCATTGTTTGGGTCAGGGTTAGGTAAGGAATTAAGAGTTGTGAAATTATTTGCTTTACTTTAGGTTTAGTTCTGGCAAAGTGTGTTGAGGGGAGGAGTGTATCGAGACACTGGGAAAGAAATCAGTATTATAGTCTCGAAACCGAGACGAAATAGTGTTAAAAGCAAACAGAGATGAGAAAATCTTAACCCAAGTTTATATTCTTAATTGAAATCGGACTGGCAAACTGAACTCGCTGCACCATCGATCGCACGCATGGCAATGCCATCAATAACAGTAAAAGCTCTTAGCATGCAAAAAGCTCGATGGTGCAAATGCTTAGACCGCCGTGAATTCGGATTCTATTGCAACCATGCATTTTTATATATTTATGCACAGAGAGAAAAAACCTGTTCAGAAAATAACAAGATAGAAAGTCGGTCAAGCCCGACTATAACATACTCTGTACAAACGGCCAGTTAACACCCCGCGCACAACGCGGGACGCTCTCTAAGTTTCTCTCTCTCTCTCTCTTTCTCTCTCGCACTAAGATTGCCTGTGTTGAACGGTTAGGGTATGTTGCTGTGGTTGTTGGTGGGGGGGTGGGTGTTGTTGACTGGCCGTTTTTTACCCATAACTTGAGTATCGTTCATCCGATCTTTATCATTTCTTCTGCAAATCGATAAATAATTTTGAGTACTAGATATCTCTAGAAAGTACAAACCATCTATCATCAAAACTGTAGGAGATATGACGTTTTTTCCAAATTGCGGGGGCGCGAGGGGGCGTGGCAAAAATTGAAAATAAACTTGATCTGCCTGCAAGTATAAGAAATATATGTCCCATACATGTCAAACCTCTATCTCTTACCATCTCTGACATCTCTTCGTTCATACGGACAGACAAACGGACAGACGGACAGACGGACATGGCTATATCGACTCGGCTGTTGATGCTGATCAAGAATATATATACTTTATAGGGTCGGAAGCGATTCCTTCTCCCTGCTACATACTTTTGCACAAACTTAATATACTCTATGTACCTTCGGTACAGAGTATAAAAATAAGAACAAGATGTTGTCAAAATTCTTGACAACAAATGTTCCAAATGAATGAATCTGGAATGAATAAAGTTGTTCTCAATCTGATAGTTTTTGCTTTATACAACAACACCAAACCCGGTTTCTGACAGAGCGAGAGAGCAAGTTGGCTTTTCTTTTTTTTCAAATTGACTTGTTAGCTCAATCAAGTACAAGTAGCTCTCTAGATGTAAATCTGCTAAAGTGTGCAACGGCCGAATGAGCTAGCACGTCATCCCATACGTTGTTCATTAAGTGCAGAAGGTACCGGGTTCAGGTTCAGGGTGAGGTTAGGTAGCATTCACCATTCCCAACATGTGAGGAATCCGCTCCGAAATCAATCAAATGTTTTTCACAGTCACGTATGAAATATTCTTGAAAACGGAACAATATTAACTCAAATCAAGTTCTTAAAAGCGGAACAAAATCAACTCAAATTCAGTTTTTGCGTTCTCAAAAAACTGTTCGTGATGTGAGAACATTCTACCACAACTAAGAAATACCGTTCATGCATTGTTTTTAGTAACGTTTGTACTCATCTTGTGTCCAATGTTCTCGAGGTTTTACCTCTGTGTACGTATTGTAGAAGTTCGGTTCGTAGTTCTTTTCAATTCAATCACGTCCCACCCGATACCGCACTTTTTTTTGCCCATCTCTAAGCTGAACCTTTAATTTTGTTTTGTTTTTCAGCATGTGGTTATATATTAGTACAGCGATGGGCACGCAATTGCCCGTTGCGTCCTTGTCGGCCTTCTCTTTATGATACTTAGTTTTAGCACATCCCTGTTGCCTTACCGAAGTGGCGACCGTGACGGACATGGTGACCCCGGACTTAGGTTTCTACTGAGTCTCGTTCATTCAAGATTGAAATTTGTTGAGCGGAATCACAATCTGATCTTTCCCTGCAAATAGCTTCAGTGAACGTACCAATTGGGGGATATCCCAGGTACTTGACTACCAACTACGATTAGCATGGGTAAGGCAAAGATTTATAGATATTATAGTTTACGCATGTGAAAGAAAAAACGATTGTTCTTGGAAGCTAAATTGGATCTCAAAAAAAAAAAAAAGTTTGTATAAGATGCGGTATCTACATATGTAGTGTCTTTGGGTAAGGTTAGGTTCAGATAAGGTCAAGGTAAGGTCCAGGTTAGGTCTAGTTAAGTTCTAGGTTAGGTCTGGGTTAAGTCTAAGTAAGATCAAGATTAGGTTTTTGGAACCAAGTTTAAGGCACCTGCTCCCAATTAACCTAATCGAATCATAGTCTCAAGCAGGGATGGGCACCAAAAAGTTACGAAAGGGCGCAACAATCTGTTAGTTTTCCTTATTTAGGGGGGCGCTATGGGCCATTGACTGCCCATTGCTGGTCTAAAGAGCAGCAGTTTTCAGTTTCACACTTCCATTTGGATATATTTTTCGGCCGAGCTTTACCAATAAATCCTAGTACATCCCTTGGTTTCACTTTTCCCCACTTAATCAAGTTCAAGTAACCCTCAGTCCATCACACATCTGTGCCTATTATTTATACCTTTTCTCCAGCTGTGCACAAATTTCCAATAGTTAAACACAGAATTTAACCATTTCTCTGCTCTAAAGTTTTTCAAACTCAAAACTTTTCAACAGTTTGTAATTATTTATAACACCTTCACCGAACATTTTGCATAATTGTTGAACACAAAACCAATGTGGCAACTTCCCAGGCATAAATTCTAATCTAGTATTAGGCAGGTGCATGCGTCATCCCCATCCCCCGATCCCGCCGATCCCCTGGCTCCTGCTAATGTAAAGGCCAAAGTGTGCAACAAATAATAAAAAACCCAAACTTGTAAATAATTTCGGGTTTGTCGACTTTGGCCAAAGAAGTTGTTGCCCAAGCAACCAAACAACCTGAGCCAAAATATCAAACGTGCATCGAAGAGCAGAAGCTGCTGCCCAAAAAACGGTGGTCGGGAGGGGGCATGGGGGTTGGCGAGGTTGGTGAGGCCAGGCAATTGGGAGTGGCAATTACATGTCCGCCTCCCTGACAGGAGAGGTGCCCAGAAATTAGTTGTGGCAAGGCGCAGAAAACAGAAAACGAAAACGAAACCAAGCCGAAGCCAAGTCGAAGTCGAACCAAAAAAAACAAAAGACCGCAAAATGCAAAAACTTGAGGTTGGGCCAGTGGCACAGTGGACCAAATTTGGCCAGGAAAAGAAGTTCTTAGATCAAAACGCAAGACTGCAAAATGAAGCAAGACTGTAACGGTAGAGCAAGGAGATGCCACTTTCGTTTTTAAGCTATAGAAACTGCTGACCCCTTTTCGCTAGTGAACAGTGAATTAAATCGGAATTCCTTAATTGTTCCTCCATTTTCTTATCAGCCATCAACCACTGTGCCTTCGCGCTAGTTGCAGTTTTTTGTTGCACTTAGCCGCTAGATTTTTTGGCCAAGTAACCAGTTTCAGGCGCCGCAACCCAACAAACTTTCAATTTCGAAACGGCCACCGAAAACTGCAGAAGAATATCCAAAATCCAAAAAACAAAAAAAAGGTTAAATGTGAATGAAAGAGAGAGACAATGACAATGGATGGGGGGGGGGTGGGGACTCTACCAAATTTTGGGGGCAGGAGGCAGTGTTTTTCTTGGGCCTGACAAGCCACTGATAAGCCGTCGGTCGCAAAATTCGGTTTCTGGGCTGGGCTACCACCAACAGCAACGGGTTTGTCTTCTGATAAGATTTGTCTTTTGCATAAGCATAACAAATGATGCAAGAGCTGCTGGCCAAAGGTGATTTACCATATACAGACACACACACACACACACACACTTTGGTGTTACCCTCTTGGCCAGAAAAAAAGCTACTCCATTTATTTGGGAGTGGCCGGAAATGATTCTTTGGCAAGGAGTAATCCAATAATTATACAACATCCAAAAACTAAAAATTCAAATATTTTTTCAAATTTGAAAAAAGTCTTAACTAAACTAAATATAATAAAAAAATTGATATATATTTTCAATATACCAAAAACCTAAAAATAAATACAAATTACTAATATATCGAAAACCTAAAAAAGTTTGGGCGTTTTTTTAAAATCAATTAAAAGAAATAGAGGAAAGCGAACTTTGGTTCGACCGAAGATTATATACACTTGCTGCTTGTATAATTTATATAAATTAAGGTTTTAAATGATTTTTGTAGAACATTCTTAGTTGAGTTGTTTCCCAAACTCAGCTATAGATGGCGCCACTACTTTGACCATTTGCTTGCCAGTTTGTTATATGGCAGCTATACGCTATATTCATCCGATTTTGACCAAACTCCCCAAAATTGAGTGGAAACTAATAATATTCCTAACTGGAAAGTATAAAAACGCTACCATTGAAAACAAAAAAGTTTTTCTCACTAGAACAACTTTTTGAACCGATCGATCGTTCCTATGGCAGCTATAGTCTATGGTCATCCGATTTGGATCAAACTTAACAGAATTGTGTGGTAGCAGATAATATTGATAACAAGTTTGGGAGCGATAGCATTGAAAACAAAAAATCGTTTTCTACTAAGAGTTTTTTTCAGACCTAACTTTTGTATGGCAGCTATACTATATGGATGTCCGATTTTCATCAAACTTGGCGGAACTATGTAAAAGCATAGAAAACTAATAAATACGATGTTTGGGAACGTTCGCGTTGAAGACAAAAAAAGTTTTTCTCACTAAGATTACTTTTTCGACCTATAGTTCCTATGGCAGCTATAGTCTATAGTCATCCGATTTGGACCATACTTGGCAGAATTGTGTGGTAGCGTATAATATTGATCAGTAACAACTTTGAGAGCGATAGAATTGAAAACAAAAAAGTTTTTCTCACGAAGACATTTCTTTTGTATGGCAGCTATACTATATAGTTGTCCGATTTTAATAAAACTTTGTGAAATTATGTAAAAGCATAGAAAACTAATAAATACGAGGTTTGGGGACCTTTGCTTTGAAGACAAAAAGTTTTTCTCAATAGAACAATGTTTTCGACCGATAGTTTCTATGGCAGATATAGTCTATAGTCATCCGATTTGGATCATACTTGGCAGAATTATGTGGTAGCATATAGTATTGATCAATAACAAGTATGGGAGCATTATAACATTGAAAACAAAAAAGTTTTTTCTACTAAGACTTATTTTCGGACCTAACTTTTGTATGGCAGCTATACTATATAGTTGTCCGATTTTCATTAAAGTTGGTGGAATTACGTAAAAGCATAGAAAACTGATAAATACAAGGATTGTGGGCGTTTGCATGGAAAACAAAAAAGTTTTTTTCACTAAGACTAGTTTTTCGACCGATAGTTCCTATGGCAGCTATAGTCGTCCGATCCGGCTGGTTCCGACAAATGTGCAACGTATTTGTACCTAAAGACTTTGTGGAAAGTTTGGTTAAGATAGCCTTAAAACTGACGGAGGAGATAACATAGAAGCAGACGGACTCAACTATCAACTCAGCTCGTCATGCTGATCCAGAATATATATTCTTTATGTGGTCGGATATGCTTCCTTTAATGCGTTTCAATCATTGGGACAATTTTAATATACCAGAATGTTTGTAACGCATAGCAAAAAAAAGCATCTTCGACCACATAAAGTATATATATTCTTGACAGCGAGCCAGTTCTGATTGCGTGCAAATCGTGTTCAGTTCATGGGCCCCCAATTCGAGTCACCCAAGAGTAAGAAAAAATTTTATGAAATTATTATTATTTCGATGTTTTTCAGAATTAATCAGAGCTCGCAAATAACCCTCAACACTTTTTTTCAGTTCGATCAGTCCACTGACAAAACAGAAAAAAACAAAGCGCACTCGTCTCTCACTGAGGAAAACACTTTTTTCCCCTCCTCATGTGTTTTCTGTTGAGCATTTTCGGTTGATCAAAACAAACGAGACGGTCTCTCAATAACAACTGAGAGGGACACTTGTGAGCGACCGCTCACGAAAAACTGTCTTCAAATGAGCAAAACACAAAAAGTGTCAGCAAAAAGTGTTATTTGGTTTGTTCGTGTGGTAGGCGGTGGGTTTATGTACAATATGTGCAATGTACATAATTAAAAAAATATGGTTTTTTTGGCGTTAAGCAATTACCAAAAACTAATATTTTCTGCATTTCATTTGATAGGTTAATAATAATACATTTTTCCATAATCCACATATGTACAAAGATCGTTGACTGAGACAAATACACTCACTCACACACACACACACACACAGGCATCCCAGTCACAAAGACGCTACCATTCTTCGAAGACACTTTGGAAGTCCGCTCTCGGCAAAACGGTCAGTGAAAGACATGAGCAAAACAGAAACGAAAAAATCGATCTTTGGTTGAGCGAAAACAGCTATTGAGCAAGACAGAATTGAAAGTGTCTTTTAGCAACCTCTTTTCGTTGTGTCTGTAACACAACAGTTTTACACAGACACGCTGATAGTGTTAACAGTTTTTTGCGAGCTCTGGAATTAATACATTGGTATTTGCACTTTGGTGTGTGGTATTTGTATTGTTTGCGGCATTTGTAGTGGTGCTGTGTTACAATTATGAGCGTACTATGTAGAAACAATGGAAAAATAACTATTTTTATAGATTGCAGCATTTTCAACCGTCATTTCTGATTGAAATCTACTGTGCTACCGTAATCATTACGTTATGTGTTAGGCCACTTTTATGCTATATCTTATATATAGATAATATCTAATAATCCCTCAAATTTTCATAAAGATCGGTTAATAAATAGCCGAGTTAAAAAATGTTGCATACTTTTCGGCTTTCTCCCTCAGGAACACAGGAAGGCTATTAAATATTCCTTCCCCTGAGTAAAAGGTATATCGAAGTCGGGCAGGGCAGACTTTAGCTTACGCTCTCGTTGGTTATTAATTTTGAATGGGAGCTTCATCTAAAAAGTGACCGATCTTAACGAAACTCTGCGAGAATGTTAGGCTTCACTTGAGATAGCGTGTACCAAAAATGTTCAAGTTCGGGCTACTTGTAGAAGTGCCCCTATGGTCAGCCCCCTGCCACCAGGTCAAAAAAATATTGCCAAAAATAAAATCAGAGCACCAGTAAACCTATAAAACGATACCCCATTTGATGTTTTTTTTTTTAGATTTTACCCACTGAGCAGTGCGCTTCCTCTAGTAATTGTATCAAGAACGAGGTACACGTGTACCCCGTCGTTTACCTAAGAGCAACCTAGTCAAAACTGAAAAAAACACCAAACAGTCGTCCAATTTCCAAGTCAAAAGGTGGTCACTAGCTAAGCACAGGTTCGTATCATAATGTAATTAAAGAAGGAAGCATTGCTCAGCTTCCACATTCTCAGTCGGAGTGGGTTGGACAACTTTTTGATTTCCTGGTAAAGCGCGTAACATCTATCAAGCAGTTATAGCAACACTGGCATGAGGTAGCTTCTGCTAACACGCAGAAGACAAGCAAAGACGGCTAATGATTGAATCGTGGTGATTCATGAAATAGCTATATAAAGTCTTTTTTTTAGAAAAGTTATGACTTGGAGCCTGCTAAAAGTTCTATGATTGATATTCAAAGAGGTCTCTAAAACCGTCACATTATATCAATAACTTTTAAGAATCCAACTAAAAACTCTGTGGCCCTGGTTTGTGTTTGTTTGAGCCCTAGGGTTCTATTTTTTGTCACGCATGCTGAAAGGCAGCGCTACCTTGTCGTTATGTAGGTATCACAGCCAGGGCCTGCCACATGGAGAAGACGGAAAAGAGCTTGTGTTGATGCGAACGAAAATCTTCAGCCGATGTACCTGCTTTCTCACCTATTCATACATTCATAAGTTCCTCTCGCGTCTGTGCGAAAAGTACGAGTGACTTTGACTTTTGACTGCTCTGCCCTGCCTTGGACCACATTTAAAATGACCTTCCCATTTCCCCCCACACTAAAATACTTTTAATAGTGTTAACAAACATATATTTTATCTACAGACAACTACGTACTAACATATATTGTGGACGCCAAACTACAGTCGAAGACAGCATCATCATCATCATCGCCTTCTTCCGGTACCGTCCACTTGTGTAGCAATGCCATTGTGTTAGTGAGAGAAATCACATTTCTACGGGGCGATATATCTCATATAAATATGTACGCGTCCTTCCAGAGAGTTAACTTACCACCATTGTTTCAAGTAAAGAGTCAGCAGCTCATTAAAAAACTTGCAACTAATAAGTGTCATCCTGAATACGAAGAATTGGCAATAACTGTAACAGAATTGCTTAATGTTTGTTGTGAAAATTCAAACATTTCGTTCTTACCTTCGTGATTGTAATTTAAAGGGCCGAAAATATATTTCCAATAAATTTTTATTATTGAACAAATTTAGAATTTGGAGCTCCGAACTGGGAGGTGTTTTCAGTGTGATTTGTATTTTGGGACTGAAGGGAAACTGTTTCGACAACAGGCAAATGGATTTAAAGTATGATGCAGGCCTGCTTGGATGTAGAAAATTTTGTGTGACTCGACTGCTGATGCTGATTAAATTTTATAGGGTCGGAGATGCTTCCTTCTGCCTGTTACCGACCGACCAACACTACACCACCACCTACTTTTTTTTAGGTCGTAAGAGCACAAGAACGGACACTATCAGACCTGGAGTCAAAATCCTACTAAAGAATGTGAGCAGTTTTCACTTTTCCACTCAGCGAGCAACAAGGGCCGTGGTAGAGTGGACAAGATATTCGCTTAGAAAACGAGGTCGTGGGTTCAAGTCAGCTTAGAAGCAGAGGTCGCTAAAATCTGTGCTCAGTTTGCCTTTGTCAGAGGTATCAAAACGCCCTTTAACTACGCTCTCTGCTTCTCTTTGGTTTTGAGAGGAGAGAAATACATTTTTTTCACGCATTCAAACTCTCTCTAACACACACAATTGCGAGTATGTTCGTGCCGCAGGGGCTATCGCTGGAGAACTCTGTTCTAGTGCACGCTAGCACGCTGCAACCTTTTAAACTAAAATTTTTAGATTTTGGTCTTCAAAAAGCGCACATTTTATGACCGGTTGACTGACTTGGGCCTGTTATGGGGTTGCTATCAGACCGATTAGTGCTTTGTGTTCAGCCACAGCCACTTAACAGTGAGCGCAATAACAGAACATATTCGGTTGAGGTAAGTCCGAGAGCGTTTTTTGTTTGTTTTTTCGGTCAGTGACGTGAGCAGAGTGAACTGAAAATAAGTTTGAGAGTTATTTACAAGCCATGCTTAGAAGCATAGTTTTTTTTTTTTTTTTATCTGAGGTGTTTTTAATATTTTCCATATTTTAAACAATCCTTTAAGCAATTTTTTCGTCAATAACGTACTTCCCCCGCTCACAAGTTCAAAGTCGAGATCAATTGACTTCTCGAATTTGAGCAGTTATCAAAAAGAAAAAAATCTAAACTGAAGCCGATTTCAGTCTCGCCAATTCGTGATAGATATCTCTGGGTGTATGAACAATGGAAAAATGTATTCTAGATTTATCAAAAAAAATTTCCCAAAATGATCCTATAACAAGCCCAAAATGTTCCACAAATTAGGCCATAAATTATGGACAAATGTTTCTGAATGAAATTATAAAGAGCCTAAAGTGGTCTTAAAAAGTTATCAAAATGATTCTAAAAGAAGCTTCAAAGTAAAATATTCACAAAATGTTTTCAGCGGGCCCCGATGAGGGCCCGCAATATATTGGGAAACATACTACTCATTCCTTTGGATAGAAGGGATGACCTTGAACTGGCGTAACCAAACATTTGGATTTATATATATCAGGTCGCTTAAACCAACACATTACGAAAGCGTTTTCTTTATTGCTATCGGAATCTGAATCTATATATTCCTCCCGAGAAATGCTTGGTTGCATTTTTCGAAATCGATGGTAATTTTATGAGATGTATTACTTCTGCTGGAAGAGATTTCTTCAAAACAGACTTGATATTAAAGGATCGGAAGAATCCATTGCCCTATGGAAAACATCGGACACGTTGTTTTAGTCAGCTATTTTTTCGGGCAAGTGATCTTCTATCGTCCTGGTAGTACTTGTTTTGTGCTTTTAAAGCATTCTCTCCTAGACATCCTACCGGAACTACGTAGGAGTTCATTATTTGCCAGCCATGAATTAAAATTGTAACGGCCGTTGGTGACATTGGATACCAGGGACATGAATTAAAATATAATGAAAATGTTCTTCAACAAAAAGCCTTGAATGCATCAAATATCTATGGACGTGGAACGTCATCTACTCAGAAAGCCACAGAACTTTAAAACGAGACAACATACGTTGGCATTTTGGCAAATATCATATCATATTTTTTTCAATTTCATTAATTTGCGAACTGCTGAAGTTATTTTTATAAATATTTTCGAGTATCCACTTAGTAAATGCAGAATCATTGCGCCTGTTGTGGTCCCAAACCTCAAGCAGGGTTTTAAGGCACTAAAAAAAAAATAAAATTGTTCAAGAAGGGGCAAGAACGTGCAAAAGTCATTAATTACACATTAATCTATACACTTTTGTGAACAACTTTTCGTTTTTAGTTGCGTGGGGCAATATGCAGCAATAAAGTTATACTCCACGTGACACGATTATAAAAATATAAAAATACTTTAACAACAATTGGACAGACACATAAAAAAAAACACAATATCAGTAGATCGAAATATACAACATATATTTGTCTTTCCAGACAGTGTTGCCAGAATATGAGGACCGAAAGTTGCTAAATTTGCAAATAATAATTGCTAGAAAAAGCTAAAAATTCAAAAAAGGTACTAAAAAAAATTTGCTAAATGCCAAAACTTAAAGAAATTATTGATTTGACAAAAATACTTTTCAAGGAGTACAGACTACACTAATAGTCAGAAACTCTAGGCTGAATCGCAGTGCAAACAAGCTTAAAATAGATCAGTTTTAAATAAAAATGGATTACTTTCAGTATTGAGCTGAATGTGGAGGAGAAGCAGAAGCATCTTCAGTGAATTTTTGGCTAGGTAAAATTTAAGCTAATTATTTTGCCGACAAATCAAAGAGGGGAACACATTTGTTTTATCTGCGTAGTCCATTTATTCGAAGTAATATGAAATAATAAAGCAAATAAAAGTTTTTAAGACCATCCTTAAGCACAGACAAAAAGTATATTTATTGATGAACCATTTGATAAATTTTGTATCCAGTTGGACTGGGTATTATTAATAATTGTATTTCGGTAGTAAAATACAAATTTAATTTAAGGAATAGTTCTTGGTCGGCTCAATCGTCACAAAATACACACTTGTACTCAAAAAATATCACATAAAATCAAGGCTGCAAGCCGGTCCGGAACCGAACCCCTGAGAACCGGTTCGGTTCGAGTTTTTTGGGGATGACCCTCTATATTTTTGACTCCTCGAACCTGAACTCGAACCGGACCAGTTTATCGGAAAATGAGGTTCGGTTCACAAATTAAATTAATTTATTCAGGCTGGCATGACACATTAAATTTCTAGACACAACTGATTGTTGAGCGAAACCGACGAATTCGCCGCATACTTTAAACAGTTATCAAAGAAAGTACCCCAAACGCGAAAAAATGTTAGAAATCTTGTATTTTGGGTAATATTTTTGCTATTAGGAAATGCCAGGGTCACACTCAATGTACGTAACAGCTTGTCTGGGACTCATCACCAGTTGATTATAAGAATAACAGCAACAAAATTAGACTTTTTCTAGTATATTGAAGGGTCGGTGGTGATTCTAGATGATTTTCGTGTGCTGAACACGAATCAGTTTTCAGAAATGTCGAGATTTTAAGTAGTTTGAGCTTAAAGATACAAAAAATGCCTTATATGACTCTTTTTATACGCGTTTTGTGGAGAAGCTATACTTCTGATATTATTATAATATTTTAAATATTTGATGTTTTATATTATTAGAAAGAACTACTCCATAACTTTGAAATAAACTATCGAAAACAATTTTACGATTTTTTTCAATGAAAATATACCATTTTAAGTAATTGTATCCGAATTCACAAATACCCAATATATTGTTGATGCCCCAATGTATACAATGGGATTTGTTGAAAATTTTCATTGAAATTCTATACAAATTACTAGCCGGTTGTACTGTTTCTGTAAGGCATACTTTTGTGCAGCAGACAGTTTTGGTTTTTTATTATTATCGAGACTATGTTTTCAAAACGGTATATCTTTGCTTAAAAAAATCGTACAATTCTTTGGGATAATTTATTTTTAAGTTAAGAAATAGTAATTAAAAAGTCAAAACAAAAGTATAGGTTCCCTACAAAACGCGTCTGAAAAGGGTCAACATAGGCACTTTTTGCAACTTAAAGCTTAAATTACTGAAAATCTCGAAGTGATGGAACATTTCTAAAAACAGATTCGTGTTCAGCACACGAAAATCATCTAGAATCAGCCCCAACCCTTCAATATACTGGACCTTGTTGCCTAGTGTAATCAACAAATAAATCTTTTCTGGACATCCGCTGCAGACATCAATTCTGAATATATATGGTGCTAGAGATCTTTGACTGCTTTACCCTAACATGCAACTGCAATCTTTATTGAGATTCACCTAATATGAGCGAGATAGTCATCCATACCTGTGGATAGTTAGCGTAGGCGTGATCCAGACTCATTTTGTAGAATGTTTGTGGCTGAATTCTTCCGAATAGTTTTTCTATCAACAAAATGCAATATTCCTTGTATATTTAATTCATATATACCGTCTGCTTCTCTTTGAAGAAAAAATATTTTTTTCTTCTTTCGCGATTTCATTTTGAGCAATGAAATAATTATATTTAATAATAATAACAATATGAAAATCTCCTAGATTTACCAAATCCATTAAATGTCAACCAAGTTGTTACATATATTGAATCTAGTAGAATCCATTCTGCCTTCTGCGCTGCCGGCAGCAGCAATGCCTCTGTCACTCATCAACAATATTGTGAGGCGAACTCAATAATACTTTGTCTCGCTCACACCAACGACGTTTCCCCATTATCAAAAAATTGTGACAATAATTGTTCGTAACAATTGAATGTATCATCCCAGCCTCACCGATTCATGCAACGAAATATTGGAAATTTCTGGAGATTTTACTATAATCGATTGCATTTTTAACTAAGCGTGAATGATTTTTTGATGTAGTGACAAAATAAAGTATGATAATGATGATAGATTATACGGAAAGAAACCGTTTGACCATATGATGAATCGACTTGTCTTTGAACGGACAGTATAGATCACAATTACTACCAAGTGATTTAACTTACGATTGGTTTTCACGCCGAGCAATCGTTCTAAAATCTTTAGCAAATCATTGTTTATTACTATCTAATTGCCCCGACAACCATGGTCCTACTATGAGTTCAGTACCAGTATTGGCTGCAGTCAGTGTTTGAAAGTACCTAGGTACAAATACCTAGGTACATACCTAGATACATATTTTTTGTATCTTTTTCCTTACCTCGGTATTTTCCAATTCGAGTACCTTTTACCTTACCTAATTCTTAGTTTTCATTTACCTTGTCAATAGGTTAGGGTATTAGGTAGATTTCGTACGTGATTTTTCTTCGCGACCAAGTATTGATATCAATTGTTGTATTGCATCATATCTACACGTTTGGGATTTTGAGTATATTCTGTCAGACTTAATTTATTGGCTCATTCATGCTTTTGCAGGAAAATACTCAAAGATAGAGGAGAGAAAAAACGGGCAACCGTCGCGACAACGTTTCAGTATTTTGTGGAGAAATTTGATCAGCACGGTCTCATAAAATTTAAACTTTATTATGGTTAACAATGACTGATCAGTCACTAAATAATGAAGGGAATAAAGATTTTCCGCTTAACTTAAATGGAATATTTTGCAACCCGAATGGCAAATGTCAACTTTGTGTAAACAATACTATTAAGTTTGATGAAAAATCTACTGAAAATTTACTCAAGCATTTGAAGGTACCTATACAATATACATATGTGCACAAAAAAATAAATACTTACAAACATACACACGTATTAATGTACATATGATCGAATTTTTTGCACTAAATTGTCGATACATACATACATACTTATGTTCATAAATATGTTTGTATTCCAGTCTATAGCAGCAGTTTCTTGTGAATTTGTATACGCAAAACAATGTTGGTAATATATCATATATTTCAATTTCTTTACGATACAGGGTTCACCTAAATAGCTACTTTTCCTACGAATCAATGAAAGCCAAAGTAATATCGAATCTTTAGAACCTATACTTAAGTATAAAATTATTTGTAATGTGATTTGTAAGTATAAAAACGGTTTTGCCTAGCTCTGCCCCAGTTGACAGAATTTTTACTTGCATCAAAAAGAAACGGACTAGGTGACGAAATATTCGAAACTCTTGTTCTGTTTAAAAAGCAAAATATTACATACACGTATAACAATCAAAATTGTCCATTTTTAAAGCTTCTATTTGGATTTATGTATTCAGTATGACTCTAAGAATGTTTGGAATGAAGCAGTAAAGTTTTGCTATGTTTTTAATATTCATTACTTATAAAAATGGATGAACCATGCTTTTAAATTTAAAAGTACCTTTTTTGTACCTTTTCCTAGGCACTGGAAATTTCGGATACCATATATATATGGAGATTAGCGATCACAGGAAGACGAAGAACTTCTTTTTTCCTTTGCATCTCCGGTAGTATTTTACCATCCCAGTGTATAGCCACCTAAGTATATTGCCATACCATTGTATTAGTAAATCCATACAATCATGCATTTATCATCAATTTTGTATGGGAGCCCCCCTAAGGAGTGGAGACAGGAGGTGGTTACCAAGAACAAAAATGTTGGGAAGTGAAAAATAATGAAGGTTGATCATACATTTTACCCTTCTGGGAAGTGTTTTAGGGTGTTGGAGGACAATTTTATAAAAATGTAATTTTTGTATGGGGACCCCCCTAGGGAGGGTAGATAGGGGGTAGGTGCCAAGGACAAAAATGTCGGGAAGGGAAAAATAGTTGGGGTTGTTCTTAAATTTCCCATGGCTAGGAGGCACTTTTGGAGTGGTAGTCAAGTGGCAGTGGTACAAAATAAAAAAAAATATGAATTTTTCATCAATTTTGTATGGGAGCCCCCCTAAGGAGTGGAGACAGGGGGTGGGTGCCAAGAACAAAAATGTTGAGAATTGAAAAATAATGGTCATACTTTCCACTCCTAGGAAGAGTTTTAAAGATGTGGGCGTCAATTTTATAAAAATGTCCTTTTTGTATGGGGACCCCCATAGGGAGGAGAGATAGAGGGTAGGCGTCAAGGAAAAAAGTGTTGCGGAGGGAAAAACCCCTCTAGAAGCAACCCCTGGGCAGCTATGACCTTATATATCAATTTTTGACCATTTTTCGTGAACTTTGACCTTGATGCGGGATCACTTCCCCCCACCCCACCCCCAAAATATTTTGGCTCACGCATTTTTTTACCCAACCTCGCAGATTGAGAGGCTGGAGCAAGTCGAAATATAAAAATCGTGAACCAAAACATGCCTAATAAACACACATCAAATATAAAATCTGTGAGTGATGTTATAGATTTCTTTGGATATTGTCAAAGAGCACATACATTACATACATTGACAAATGTTTTCAAATTTCAGAAAGGTCATAAAAACTAAGACCTAAGAAATATTATCTTTATACTAGCTGTTCCAGCAACTCTGGTATCAGTTGAAGGAGCATTTTCAACACTTAAGTTTGTTCTTTCTGATATAAGAGCTAGTATAGATGAACAGCTCCTGCTTAAACTAAGCAGTTCCTAAAAATTGTTGATGTCAGCTAATGGATTTGATAATTACAATAACTTAAGTGTTGAATATTATGATTAAGAGGGTGTTCTAGTTTAGAAATTTTATTTTTTTTATTCTTTTTATATAATTTTCAATATCAACGTAGAATTAATAAATCGAAAGTTAAACTATTCTTTTTTGTCCAATCGAACCAAGGTTCGAAGGTCGCGAACCGAACCTTGGACTTTACAATGGGTTCGTACCCTCCGACCAGAACCTTCTGCAGAATTTTAGAGGTTTGCTGCCTTGCATAAAATATACAAAATAATATCACAGTTAAAATGATATGATAATATCCATTCCAAATAGATATAAAGGGACCTGTTTTTTGTATTGTTTTGGTTTCTGAGTTGTTATACCCTTGCAAAGGGTATTATAATTTTGCCCAGAAGTTTGCAACGCATAGAAATATTCATTTCCGACCCCATAAACTATATATATTCTTGATCAGGGGGACGAGCTGAGTTCATTGAGCCTTGTCCGTCCGTCTGTCTGTCTGTCCGTCTGTCTGTCTGTCTGTCTGTCTGTCTGTCTGTCTGTCTGTCCGTCTGTCTGTCTGTCCGTCTGTTTCTACGCAAACTAGTCTCTCAGTTTTAAAGCTATCGAGCTGAAATTTTGCACAGAGTCTTCTTTTTACTGCACGCTGCTAATATGTCGGAACCGACCGGATCGGATCACTATATCTTATAGCTGCCATAGGAACCATCGGTCGAAAAATGGGTTTTAGTGAGAAAAACTTTTTTGTTTTCAATGTTAACGTGATTAAACTCGGTCATTAATAATATTATATACTTTCAAACAGATTTGCAAACTTTGGTCAAAATCGGATGACTATATCTTATAGCTGCCATAGGACCGATCGGTCGGAAAATGGGTCTTAGTGAAAAAAATGTTTTTGTTTTCAAGTAAATCGTTCTTAAGGTCGGTGATTATTAATATTAAACGCTTTCAAACTAATTTGAAAAATTTGGTCGAAATCAGATGACTATATCTTCAGGCTGCCATAGGACTTATCGGTCGGAAAATGAGTCTTAGTGAGAAAAACTTTTTTGTTTTAAATTTTATCGTTCTTAAACTTGGCGATTGTTAATTTGATATGTTTTCAAAAATATTCGCGAAATTTGGTCGAAATCAGACGTTCATCTGACGGAAAATGGATTTTAGTTACAAAAGTTTTTGATTTTTATCTAAGCGTTCTTAAACTCTGTCATTTCAAAAACATCTTTTGCAAGGGTATAAAAACTTCGGCACAGACGAAGTTAGCTTGGCCTTCTCGTTAAAATTTCATTTAACGTCTTCTGGTTCAACATTTTGAATGGACCACAGTAGTGTCAGAACCCGTTAGGTGGGCTCAGTACTGAAATCAGCTCTTATTTCAAAAAGGTGGTACTAAAACTATGATTTTCCTTACAGGATTTTTTGCCATAAATTTAACACTTGAAGGACGTTCTTTATTAGGCCACTTTTTTCTGGGTGTTCCAATAGAATATCACTTCGCATCCTCTCACGTCTTTATTAAATCCAGAGAGAAGAGTGGAATTATGGTCTTTCGGAATTAAAAGAACTTATTAAAATCTTCACTTATGACTCTAAGCTCAAAATCGGGTGAAAGTAATCTGATAAACTCAGCATCAGTCATTCTTTTAGACACCCTGATCATTGATCATTTCTTCCATTTGTGCTCAGCTGAGTACACCTCGACAACTTTCAAGCTTAGATGTGCCGTGATAAGTCTCTCTTTTTCAGAGAAGGACAGAAATATATCTGTAGGCGCCAACCTGGGTTTTGTGTGTGTTCAGCCCTGGGGTTCAATCATTCCTTGTATCGTGGGTTATTCTACATTTTCAAAGGTCGCTCAGACAAAATTATAAGACAATTCTCGCTTTATGCATATTTTGTTAATATCTCCAGGACCAATGACTTATCAGCCAACCCACGTAGATCGTATAGCAAGTAACAACAGTTGCGCATTTTTATGTAAAATTATTTCAAAAATGTCTCCTAAGGCAATTTAGAAATATTTACTTGTGATTTTGTATAGTTTTTAACAAGGTTAAACAAACATCATTTGTCAAACAACAACAACCACAAGGAAGATATAAAGAAACCCCAAGAAACCCCATGGTGCTTTACAAAAATAATTGTGCGGCTGGGTAACTCTGTTTTAATAACCATGCTGCTATCGAAAGTGTGGGTCAACTGTACCTACTCAGCTGATTCTCCCTCTCTCTCTCTCTAGCTCTGCCTCTGTCTCTCTGTCTGTGTTTAATTGCACTTTAATTAACTTGCATTGTTGAAAAGCGACGTGTCGCCTGACTGTCAAGAAAGTGCGGTGGCTGAAGCTGTAGATGCATTTCTATTTGTATTTGCTTAAAAAGTGTTACTGCAGTTGTTGCTCTCCCTATCTCCTTTTGTGTGCGAGTGTGTGTGAGTGTGTGTTGGATTGTGTGAGTTGTTTTGAATGCCAACTCAAACAGTCAAGTGTCGTGCAGTGAACTGTCAATAGAGTGTACCAACAAATGTTTTTTTTTCTCTCTCTTTTTCTTTCGCTTTTATGCATACAAATAGAAAGACGAAGTCGTAGATGAAGCGAGACAGGAGACAAGGCAAAATAAAAATTGAAGTAAACAAGTAGCAGTTGAAAATGGGAACGATTAGAAGGATACCCTGGAACCTGGCCCTATAATCAAACGGTCATAAATTGACCAAGGAGGAAAGGGAATCATCATGATCAAACTTCCTTTTTATACCAAATCAAAGCGAAAAAAGTGACCGAGGAGGAAATGTTTGTACATTTTACTTGGAATTCCGACTAGTTTGAACAAAATGGGGAATGCCTGAAATTACTCTAACTAACGCTGAAATGGCAAGTCTATAAAGCACAATCTCGTGTCTTTTGTACAAAAGTGACCAAGGAGGAAAAGTTGATATGGATATTTCAGTAGGGTATATTGCATGTCTACGCCTCCCCCGCCCAAAACCATTGCCGTCTGGTGCCACACCACCTTAACCAGCGACGCAAGCCAACGCTAATGAGCCCTGTTTCTTGGGTACCACTGCTGGCTGCTGGGCTCCTTATTGTCCTTGTTGTCGTCGACTTCCTGCTTGGGACTTGGCTTTTGTTCTCCCAGAGTCTGCCATACCCAATCCGCCACTTGCGTTCTGCTGACTAATCCATTTCATTGAGAGAAATTTTTGTTTTAGTCGCCGTGATTTGTTTTATGAATGAACTCGACGGTTTCATTCATTCCTTAAATACTACGGGGACTTGTAGTAGCAAAAAAAAAATAAGAAAATATGCATAAAAATCCTAAGGACATGCTACGGCATGCACGACGGCAGCTCATAAGGATATGCTTCCGTCTTTGGGAATCCTGTCATCATCCTTTGCTGCCAATTAAAATGCCACCGCCAGGCAGATGTGAGTGGTTAGATAGGAGGACCCGGAGCAGAAGGGGCGGCTGGGTGCCACCCACCAGTCTGTCTAGCTTCATTTTGCCGCGACGGAGGAGTTGCCCGTTTAATGACTGTAAATCAAGCGTGCTTTGCATTTTTCCATCCTGCCATCCTGTACCCGGGCATCATCGTGGGCATCCTGTTGCCTGTTTTGCAATTTTCTTCTCGCCCCAGTCAAATTCTTGGTCCGAACACACGACAACAAAGCTCAGGCAAATTGTGTACTGAACCGGTTCTAAGATATGCGAATTTGTGAACCAGAGAGGTGACACAATTGGCAATTTGTGACTTAACTTTTTGAGTTAAAACTAAATAGTTTCGAATCAAAATTGATTCATGTTTGAGAACTGGTGAACTGGTTCAAAAAGGGGTTTAGTATCTCAGCAAATGCTTTTAAGTTAGTTATATTTCCCATTTCTAAACCGGATCAAAAGTGCTTCCAACAGTAAAATCATTAACTTTTTGACTTATGTGGGAAAGATGAATTGCAAAACTGATTAATCTCTGCAAATATTGGTGTATTCAAAAGTAGTTAAGTGAAAACCAGTTGGATCTGGTTTAAAAGTGGTTCAGAGAGGAGATTTTAAATTGTCTGTAAAGTGGTTCGAAAATGGTTCGGTTCGTTGTGAACACCTAAATGCAACGCACCAGTTTTACTTATATCAATGAACTAGTCGTAGGCACCCAAACAATAATCCTGAACTACTGCTAATGGTTGAGAGGATGGTCACACTGGATGGAAAATGCGAGACGCTGACCGAGACACAGAGACCGTATTAATAATGTAAATAGTAATTGTGTAAATAATGTGTAAACAAGAAAAAAAGTCGGTCAAACCCGACTATAACATACTCTGTACCCTTAACGTCGCAGCTCGCATTTGCTCACGAGTTATACTCGCTCATCTCTAAGTTTCACTCTCTCTCTCTCTCTTTCTCTCTCTCTCACTAAGATTGCCGTTCAATAGAATGCTGTGGTGATGGGTGGGAGGGTGGTTGGTGTTTACTGGCCGTTTTTTGCTCATAACTTGAGTATCGTTCATCCGATCATTCCTTCAGCAAATCGATAAATAATTTTGTTTACAAGGTATCTGTAGAAGGTACGAACGATCTATCTTCAAAACTGTAGGAGATATGATGTTTTTTCCAAATTGCGGGGGCGGGAGGGGGCGTGGCAAAAATTGAAAATAAACTTGATCTGCCTGCAAGTATAAGAAATATATGCCCCATACATGTCAAACCTCTATCTCTTACCATCTCTGAGATCTCTTCGTTCATACGGACGGACGGACAGACGGACGGCCGGACAGACGGACATGGCTATATCGAATCGGCTGTTGATGATGATCAAGAATATATATACTTTATAGGGTCGGAAACGATTCCTTCTCCCTGTTACTTACTTTTGCACAAACTTAATTTACTCTATGTACCTTCGGTACAGAGTATAATAAAGACGAAGATTCGGTGGTTTACGATAGTCTGAATTTAGAGGGTCTGCTTTGGTGAATTCGATTGATTTAAACATTACTGTGTACTGGACAAATGTGCACGTTCTTTAAGCTGCAACCTTTTTTCATTCCTATTCACAAAATGGTATCTAAATCTACAGTTACAAATTACAGGTATATCTCAAAACCATCTGGCACTCATGTCACTCAATTATTTCACAATCACAGCATTACCCAACAAAAAGAGAGCTCTAGAGATAAGTTTAAAGCTTAGCAGCTCAACAAAGGAACTGCCAAAACAAAAAACTCCATATATCGAGAAAGCAAAGCTATCTTCGTCTATGCCGAAGTTTTAATACACTTGAAAAAGTTCGCTTCAACTGTAAGCGATTTCGACCAAACTTCACAGATCAGCTTAAAAACAGATAATGTTAGTAATGACAGAGTTGAAGAGCGCTAATATTGAAAAAAAACAAGAAAGAAAGTCGGTCAAGCCCGACTATAACATACTCTGTACCCTTAACATCTCAGCTCGCATTTGCTCACGAGTTATACGCGCTCATCTCTAAGTTTCACTCTCTCTCTCTCTCTCTCTCTCTCTCTCTCACTAAGATTGCCGTTCAATAGAATGCTGTGGTGGTGGGTGGGGTTGGTGGGGAGTGTTTACTGGTCGTTTTTTGCTCATAACTTGAGTATCGTTCATCCGATCTTTATCATTCCTTCAGCAAATCGATAAATAATTTGAGTACTAGATATCTCTAAAAAGTACGAACCATCTATCATCAAAACTGTAGGAGATACAACGTTTTTTCCAAATTGCGGGGGCGGGAATGGGCGTGGCAAAAATTGAAAATAAACTTGATCTGCCTGCAAGTATAAGAAATATATGCCCCATACATGTCAAACCTCTATCTCTTACCATCTCTGAGATCTCTTCGTTCATACGGACGGACGGACAGACGGACGGACGGACAGACGGACAGACGGACATGGCTATATCGACTCGGCTGTTGATGCTGATCAAGAATATATATACTTTATAGGGTCGGAAACGATTCCTTCTCCCTGTTACATACTTTTGCACAAACTTAATATACTCTATGTATCTTCGGTACAGAGTATAAAAAGTTTTTCTCACTAAAACCCATTTTCCGACCGAACTTTACTATGGCAGCTACAAGAAGTAGTCATCCGATCCGGTCGGTTCCGACATATTAGCAGGCTCTGTGCAAAATTTCAGCTCAATAGCTTCAAAACTGAGGGACTAGTTCGCGTAGAAACAGACAGACGGACAGACAGACGGACAAAGCTCAATAGACTCAGCTCGTCATGCTGATCAAGAATAAAATACTTTATATGGTTGGAGATGATTCCTTCTATGCGTTGCAAACTCCTGTGCAAAATTATAATTCACTTTTCAATTGTATAAAAAAAAACTACAACAAAAGTCGGTCAAGCCAACATCCTATTGCTACAGGTTTTGCTAACTTATCTTACTGCATTAGTCACAAACCCAATATACATTAGGGGGGGTCGAATTGTATGGGTTACAAAAACCAACAAAGCGTATAGCAAAAACGAACTCTACGGTCAATTCTCAGAAAGATTCACAAAGAAACTACGGTACTACAATGAGTTCAAAACGACTTCAAATATTTATGTCACATTTTCCCAAAAAACACAATTTAGAAAGTCGGTAAGGCCCGACTATAATGTACTCTGTACCCCCCAAAGTTTGTATATATCTGATCAATTTTAGATGGAAGCCACACAAAGTTTTGAAAAAAAAAAACCATAAAGAGTGTCAAGTGCTGCCCATCGCTGTTGCGGCCTGTTGTTGTTCGTTTTTTTATAACTCGAATATCGTTGATCCGATCTTTATCATTTCTTCGAAAAATCGATAAATAATCTTGATAACAAAATATCTTTAGAAAATACGAACCATCTATCTACAAAACTGTGGAAGATATGACGTTTTTTCCACATCTGTTCCCGCAAAGAAGTATGCTCCAGAACGCAACGAAGCTGCTGCGCTGCGACTGCGAAATTTTTATACCCTTGTTGAGGGTATATTAAAATTGTTCAGATGTTTGTAACGCATACAAGGAAGCATCTCCGACCACATAAAGTATATATATTCTTGATCAGCATGACGAGCTGAGCTCATATAGCCGTGTCCGTCTGTTAGTCTGTCCGTCCGTCTGTTTCTATGTTATCTCTTCCGTCAGTTTTAAAGCTATATTAACCAAACTTTGCACGAAGCCTTATGGTACAAATACGCTGCACATTTGTCGAAACCGGCCGGATCGGACGACTATAGCATATAGCTGGCATAGGAACGGTCGATCAAAAAACTAGTTTTACACAAACAAACACATCGCATTTTTCAGTTTTCTATGACTTTACATAATTCCAGCAAGTTTAATGAAAATCGGCCAACTATATAGTATAGCTGCCATACAAAAGTTAGTTCAGAGGAAAGTCTTAGTTGGAAAAACTTTTTTGTTTTCAATGCTATCGCTCCCAAACATGTTACTGATCAATATTATATACTACAACACAATTTTGCCAAGTTTGATTCAAATCGGATGAGTATAGCATACAGCTGCCATAGGCAACGATCCGGTTGAAAAAGTAGTTCTAGTGAGAAAAACTTTTTTGTTTTCAATGGTCAGCGTCTTTAAGTTTTCCAGTTATGAATATTTTCGGGTTCCACACAATTTTGACGAGTTTGATCCAAAATCTAATGAATATATCGTATAGCTGCCATATAACAAACTGGCAAGCAAATGGTCAAAGTAGTGGCGCCATCTGTTGCTGAGTTTGGAAAATAACTCAGCTAAGAAATGTTCGATCGAAAAACATTTAAAACCTTAATTTATATAAATTAAACAAGCTACAAGGGTATATAAACTTCGGTCGAGCAGAAGTTAGCTTTCCCCCAATATTTTTGCTTTTAACTTTACAATCGTTTATCCCATTTTAGCCATTCCTTCGGCAAGTCGAAAAATATTCTTGATTGCTGAATTTCTCTAGAAGGTACAAACCATCTATCTACAAAACTGTGGGAGAAATTACGTTTTTTTCAGATTGAATTCAAACTTGATCTGCCTGCAAGTATAAGAAGTTTACGAGTATGCCCCTTACATGTCAAACCTCTCTCTCTTACCATCTCTGAGATCTCTGCGCTCATACGTACAGAGTTGTGATGGGCGCTACTAGTTGGTAGTGGTCGGAGCGGTCCAAAATTTTGCTCGATTTTTATATAATATATGCCAGTACTATTAAATGTTACAAGTTATAGCACTCTTAATGGGTCCGTCTAGTTTATGCCCAAAATTTTGGCAATTCCGGCCATTGCGCCTGGGAGGAAATTGAGGTCCAAAACCAATTTTCAAAGTTACACATAAAACAAGTAAGAAAGTCGGTCGGGCCTGATTGTAATATGCTCTGTACCTGCAGTAGCAGCGCTGCTGCTGCGCTGCAGAAGCGAACTATCTTTTGGTCATAGCTTGACCAAAAGATGGCGCCACTATGTGCTTGATATTCAAAACTGATCAGTTGATGGCTCCACTTCTGTGACCATTTTAAAGCTGACAAATAGATGGCACCACTACTGTAACCATTGTGGCGGATTACAGCTCGTCCCGCTTCAATCACAGCTTCAGTCAAAGTTCCGCTCATTCGCACATCACTGGCAACTTGTTACTCGATGCCATCGCGCCTTTTTATATACAACTCTAATTCACACATACACACCTGGGAATCAAACCGAATCGTATTTCGGTTCCGGTTCCAGTTCTGGTACGTACCGACACTTGTGTTTCGGTAAAAGGTTCTGTTTTGGTTCTAATAATGTTTCGATATTCGGTTCCTTATTTCTTTCTTATTGCTTTCTTATTTCGGTATACCGGTACGTACCGGTATAAACTGGTAAAATATGAAGAAAGAGCGGTCATTGGTTATGCATTTATTCGATTTCTTAGCGAAGACTTAGTAAAAGTTATACGCTTACTTTCCCTTCTCAAAGGCCACACAATTGTGGAAACTTTGTAGAGTTTTCTTTATTTTTATAAACGAGAGTTTTTTCGGGTTTCACTATTTATACACGGTTTTCTATTTAGAAACCTCTAAACGTGTTTTTTCTCTTCACAGTTTGCTGATATGAATTTTTCTATCTGTCTCTCTGTCTGTCTGCTTGTCATTTTAATCACAGCTTCTGTCTTCGTCCATCTTCTACTATCTACTGCGTACTACTTTCGGTTTCGTCATCGTCCATTCTCTATACAGTGTAACCATCATTCGATTTTTTACCAATACCTTAACACTTAAATATCGATACATTTATACATCTTGCAGGTCATTTTTAAATAACTTCAAAGACTTCAATTTGGAAAACGTTTTAAGCTCAGAAAAATTGTTCACAATTGATGCCATTAATCAGTTTTGTGAAAATACTGAAATATTTGTGCTGCTTTCCTCATTAAATTGTAAGTTGACCAGAAATGGCTAACACAAGTACTTTTCAGTTTCGAGGTTAGCATTAGCATGACATTATAATGGGGGCCTAAGAATAAAGGATGCAATATTTTTCAAGAGACTGGTCTCGTGTTTTTCTATTTTACAATACAAAAGTTTTGAAAGACCAGCCTCCTTTTTGTTGAAAATTGCCTAAAAGTCCCCCAAAACTAAGTGTCAGCTTTGAAGTCTAGTCGTTGCACTCAGAACCGAAACTGTACCGGTACAATGTTTAGGTTCTTCTCGGTCTTTTATGTTCCAAAAATATCGGTACTCGTATACCGGTACACTATCAAATTCCAATATTGATTCCAGTGCCGGTTCAGGTTCTGTGTTCCGATTCTGGTTCCGGTTTGATTCCCTGATACACACATTCAACTCTT
Organism: Lordiphosa magnipectinata; assembly: GCA_037044535.1. NCBI lineage: Eukaryota > Metazoa > Arthropoda > Insecta > Diptera > Drosophilidae > Lordiphosa > Lordiphosa magnipectinata. The sequence continues at coordinate 2,990 of JBAMBO010002368.1, read as the reverse complement.
GGCATTCTGTGCATTCATTCGCCGCTGAAATGAAACAACTAAACCTACTCTGCGTTTAATATTAAATAAACAAAGTGGTGTAAATCGCCACAAATGGTGACCCCTTCTGAAATAACAATTAACAATTTATCATTCAAATGGTTATAGCTTGCGACGAAAAACAGTAGCTCAAGTCAGCAGCACAACAACAAACAGTGAAAAGTGCAAAAGACATTAAACAACTTTAAATAAATAAATTTCAAACAATTCAGCGGCAACTTTTCTAATAACCTGTCAACTCCACGCATCATTTGGGGGGCAGCGGCTGCAACGGCTCCAGCTCATTCCGTTCCAAACGCACTTCCACCGACTCCAATCATAGATCCACTTCACCTGACGGGTTCACCCAAAATTTACAACTATCGACTTAACTTAACTTGGTTTATTGAAGGGTTCAGATGTGAATTTCCCATATTCTAACTAAATCTGTTTCCAATACAAATTCTAACCCCCTTACCTAACAAGCAACCCTACAAATATTTTTGTTACGCAGTGTTCCAACATCCCCTCCCGCCACTAAGGTGACAGGTGGTAGGCACACCCCTTCTGCCTTTCAAGAGGCCTACCCACTGACTACAAACCAGACTGAAGCTTCAAGGTATGGCCCAAATGGGCGTGGCCAATTAACTTTTAAGTCTTAGACACAAAAAAAAAGTAAAAAAAAAAAAATAAAAAGGGTTTCCCCACACAAAACCAAGCCAAGTGAGTCACGTTGCAGTCACCGGAAGCGAATGATGCAGAAAAACAGGAAAAATAAAAAAAAATACAAAAGAAATCCTTAGAAACGATGACGCCCACGCCATGACGTGACGTTGACAAATGCCTGCTTAGACCAGAAGTCAATGCATCGCCCTCTCTCTCTCTCTCGGAGGGTTGGTGTGGACATGAGTCAGCCGGTTGAGCGTAATCAGTGCACCTGCGTCTGAGGCACGCGACCTCATGGAGTCAAGACAAAGTTTGAACCTTTTTTTTCGGGTCTGATAAGCACAAATTATGCAAAAATAAAAAAAAAAAAACTACAGCCAAACACCCTGGCCCTGGCTTGAGGGGTTGTAAATGTTTGTCTCTGTCTCTCAGTCCATGGGTTTGCTCTCTAATTGCCTGCACAAGCGACGATAATGAGGCTCGGGTAGCCGAAATGCGAAACTGATTGAATGTGGACAGTGTCCATTAGGGTCAGTCGGTGACTAAATAATTAGCAAATGGATTTGAGAGTGCAGCGTCTAAATAGATTCCCAGGGAATGTGCAAATGTCTTTTGTCTTTGATTGAGGAGTATCAGATTTTACTTTCAAACTTCCTTCGACCAATTTCGACAAGACCCAAATGCAACTGCAAAGCGAGGCCAACAGCAATGGGCATTGCTTTTTAAGCAAACCTCTACTCGACTTTATTAGAGCAGCGCCCTCACTGATCAACCCTTTATTCGGGGGTGAAAGCTTTCCAAATAAAGCTGATAATGAATTGTTAATAAACAATTGCCACATGTCTATTCACTCACTTTGGTCACTGACTTAAACTTTTAAGTGGCTTTTAGACAACGGCAGAGTTTTCAAACCAACCAATAATAAGTCATTCACAGAACTGTTATTTGCAAATAAGATCAAAAATTCATTAAATCACACTTTAAATTTGGTTTATTTTTTTCACGCATCACATTTCCTTTGACTCAAACGCCAAAACGATATTTGGTGCATGCCCCTCGATTGTAGCTGAGTTCAGCAATAGATGCTTCTGACTCTTGGTCGAGTTAAGAGCTCCCCAATTTTATTTCTTTTTATTATTTTTCCCTTGCTTCGCTCATAAAGATAAACCCGAATAATATCGGAATCTTCAAAAGATTCTTTCTTTACATTTTTTCAAATATGCCAGGGAACTATTGTAGCTGTACCGTTGCTTTACAATGCAAAACAAAAAAAACTTAGTCAAATCTTTACCAGCTTAACTTTAGTGTTTTTAGTCAAATCTTTTAATCAATCCTTTTTGGCTATATACTTATATCAATCTATATATATAATATATACTATCATAAAACCCGTCGCGCTTTGCTGCGCCGCCATCAGTTTAGAACATACCACCCACTTCCCACCCACTTTCCAACATAGGAAAATTAAATCACAAATGAACTCTAATTTTTTCACTACAAACCGAATTTCAAATCAATCGGATGGAAAATAGTTTATTGTGAAATAGTGAATTTTCCGGAAAATTGGTATGCAGTTATTGTTGAATTTTCATAAATATCTTTGAAAATGAATTTGAACTTGATCGGATGATAAACCAAAAAAGTTTCATACAAAAGTTTTTCGCGAATTTTACACATTTCCCGACAGAATTTTCCAAAATCCGTTCTTAGTACTCACTTTCAGCAAAAGATAAAACTACTGTTAAAAATTCAGCATCCTATCTCTTATGGCTTGGGCTGTGCGACGGTCACCAGTCAGTCAGTCAGTCAGTCAGGTTGAACTCTTTTATAAATATAGATCAGAGATGGGCGCGTCGCGACGTTCCAATGCACACGAGGCAGCGACTGCACAAAATCACACGAACGCTATAAGCATTGAAAGCTATTTATAGAACACGAATGCGGCGCACGCAAATTGTGCTTGTATGCGTGTGAAAAGTGTGACGATATGTGTGCATGCCCATCTCTGATATAGATAGACTAGCAACCCGTAGCGCTTCGCTGCGTCGCCAATTCTGTTGCCTTGTTAATTTGTGTTCCCCGTAGAGCCCACGAAGCAAATCTTACATAGATCAGCTTGAATTCATCGTCTTTTCCCCGTAACGACATTGATGCTAGGTTTTCCCTCCAATTCCCACCCACATCCTACCCACTTCCCACCCACCGTAACCGTTCCCGTTACCGTTATCGATACCGCAACATTTCACTGAATTTCGTATTCTATCCTTACAAACCGAGTTTTGGCCTACAAAATTTTCCGGGAATTT
>JBAMBO010002367.1:0-59520 GCA_037044535.1 Lordiphosa magnipectinata | reverse complement strand
TCAAAATTCGGGTTTTCCGTAGTTTTTGAATTTTACTTATAAATTTTTTTTTTTTCATTTTCACGGGTGCTCAGTCATTTTCTGAAACCTTATAGGGGAAAGTATTTTTGATTTTTCAGAAAACGCGTACCCAGCCAGAATTTGATGAAATTTTTGATCACATTCGAGTCTTTTTCGAATCCTCTGTCTGATTATAATAGTCATAATTGCGCTCGTTTTCTAATCATAAATGATACTTTGGTCGGAAGAAAATGGTACATGTTTTTCGATCAGTTTTGACTCATTTTCGAGTCGTATTTCCAATCATTTGCGAGTCTTTTTCGTCGTATTTTAGCAAATCACATTTTGAGCATATGCATGACTCATTTTCGAGTCTTTCTTAGATCGCACATGAAATAGGTCTCTTTTTAATCATCAAAAGGGCTCGAAAAAGACTCAACAAGATGATTCTTGTTAAAATGATCTTCCAAATGCTAGGTGGGTAGTGGTCGCGCAAGTCGAATTTTCCCCAAAAATCGGGTTTTCCGTACTATTTTTGAATTTTGCTTATAACTTTGTCAATAATCACGATTTTCGTAGTTTTCTAATCAGCATTTTTAAAGAAAAATGTCAAAATTTTACTTTTATGAGCATAAACGATAAGTTTTAGCTATGCTTTTGCTTATTTAGGGACCATATATTACATTGTTTCGAAAATTTTGCAAAAATTTTGTAAAAAAACACATTATAACTCTTAAAATTTCTATGAAAATCAAAAAATCAAGTATTGCAGTTTAAAAGATGGGTAAATTTTAAAGTTAATTCAAAAAAAAAAAATTTCAATTTGCCCTCACCGTTCCAGAGTTATACTCTTTTAAAGCTTTGCACCCATTGCATGCAACTAATAATATTATAAGCAGTTTGCCAGTTTAGTATCAGATTGTCTTTAAACTTTGAACTATGAGATTTTTCTCGATTACTGTTTGTTTTTCCGCTCAAGAAATCAAACATAGAGGAAAGCTAAATTCGGCTCGACCGAAGTTTATATACCCTTGTAGCCAGTGATTGGAAAGGTACCCAATTTTCTTACCTAGGTCAGGTACAAGGTAAATGTCAAAAAATATACCTAAGTAAGGCGCGTGTTTATTTGCTACGCAAGTCCCAGCCCGAAGGACAGGAGATCTTTAAGCTGACTACAGCCTTAACTGGGCTGTTGCTTCTGCCAGTGGATCAGACCATTGTGGCCACTACCATGGACAATCGTTTGTTGTGCTACTCCAAACGGGGCAAACTGCTGTATCAGGTGCAATTGGAGGCTTTGCCGGTTGGCCTGCTGCCACTGCCATTGACACATCTGGGCCTAACCCTGGTGGTGGTTGCTTTGAACGGAGGCTTGGTGAAGTTTTTTCTGCAGCGTTATTTGGTTGATGAGTTTAAGGTGCCAGAAACAGTGGACGCCATGACTTTTGGTTGGATGGGTATGGAGGATCATGTCTTAACTTTGGTCACAAAAGCTGGTGAAATGCTGGTAAAGATACTGAGAAGGGTGACTCGTTTCGAGCCCAGTGCAGAGGCCTTGGCATTGGCTAAAAAAGGACCCGGAATTGACACCAAAACTATAGATGCTTCTATATTGGATAAACCTAAGAAAAGTTCCATATTCGTGGAGCAGGCGGCCAGAGAAAAGCAACAGGCCAAGGGTGAGTGTTGTGAGGTTGTTGTATTTAATCAATTGCCTTTTTATTGTCTCTCCTCAGCCACCAATGGCAGCTTCCAGGTGGAACTGTGGCGCCTGCGACACACCGCCGCGCGGGCCACAATTGAGGCCATCAACTCGTCGGAGAGCACCATTTCTGGGGATCTTACTCACGCCCCTGTAAAGCTTTCTGCTGAGGTTTGCGGTAGTGGACCCTCCTTTCGTCTTTACCTCACAGTACAGAATCTCTCCACCTTTAAGATGGCCTCAAATCTGTTGATTATACTGCATGCCGATCGACGTCATTACAGTCTACCGCAATCCCTGGCCCGACTGCCCAGTGTATTGCCTGGCATCCCATTGCGTGTGTATCCATGTATCCGGAATTTCCAGTACCTAGGTAAAGGTACAAATTAGGTACTTTTTAAATTAACAACCATGGTTCATTAATTTATATTAGTAATAAATATTAACTGTACGGGCTTAAATCCAAATATAAGGTTTAAAATTGGAACATTTTAAAGTAATATTATTAAAATGTGTCTCATATGCCATATTGCTATAATCGGCAAGATAAGTTAAGACTTCCAATTCAATTTTAGAATTTTCATAACCATTCTCAGTTTCATCCCATCTTCCATTACTGGTATCGTAAAAGTTTTCAGAATCCTTTGTGTTTGAACTCTCATTGACATTAGTTTCCAAATTTAGCGAAATTTTTAACAAGCCAATCTTTAAAACACTTTACAATTTTGGAATGCCCTTCAATTTAAAGCAAAGGTCTTTGACTCGCTTGAAGTCAAGTTTTCTAAAAAAGAAAATCGAAAATCTTCAGCTAATATAGCAACTATTTCATGTGTGTGAGAAAATCGCACACGCTTATATGTAAGCACGAGAGAATGACGATGTAGATTGCTGTCTATATAGTGGCCGGTAACACGAAAGTAATTTTCACTTGTCTAAAAGTTTTGCGATTTAAAGACGTTTTTATAAGTTGTGCAAATGTATGTATCTCCGATCCTATAAGGTATATATATTCTTGATCAGCATGTCCGTCTGTCTGTATAAACGCAACGATCTCAGAGACCATAAGACCACATGTTTTCGCATGTATGTAATGTATGTAGGTGTACGTACCCAAATCAAGTTTGTCTCACATTTGGAAAATTCTTCATCCTCCTTTGAACCGCGGAAAACTGTCAGAGCCTGAATTTTTAAGTTTGAATTCTGAAAACCACAGATCCGAGCAAAAACAACATTACTTGGTACAGGATATTTTGCAGTCGAGGTACTCGGTTGCAGCACTCTTACTTGTTTAGTACAAAATTTGTCTAAAAATTGCAAAATGTTTGCGAAAGTAAAAATGGAAGCAGGGCTGATGGTCCGCCTTCCTCTAATCTAGCATGGATCGTATAGTTTGTGAACACGGAATGTTTACCGGACGTCCAGTTAAAGCCACATACAGGTCCCTGCTATAATGTAATCGGAGTGAAAAAAAAATTGTGAGTGTCGTTAACACTCAAGAGGCTTTGATGTGAAACATGATGCTAAAATTAAGGTCTTAATTTCAAAATCACAAGCTCCCTCAATAGTATATAAATCAGTAATGGCAATCTTACAAAAGAAGAAAACTTATAGGGCGTAGAAACACCAGCAACAAGATCACTTGCTGCTGTGTCCTTTCTTTTTTTGTCATTTTCAAATTAAGCCCTTTAATTAAACAATACAACCTCTCTCCGTGGTATATAAATCAGCAATGGCAATTTCATGTAGCAATGAGTTTTAGAGATAAAATTTTCGCTGCCTCAGTCAGCTGTTCGCCCTCATTCACGCTCTCTAGATACACACCTGATCATATTAATAGGTACACACCGGAATTTTTTAATTATAGATGGTTTTTTTCCTACTTTTAGTGTTGACAACTTTATAATTTTTGGTTTTTTGTTGTTGTCTATGTCTGGCCACACTGTGACAAAGAGTTGAAAGAGGGGCTGCTCCGTATATCAAAGCTTTTCTATAAATTGCGAGTCCACCACACATTTCGCCTGATCATAATAATAGGTACAGTTTCCGTTTCTCACAAGTATCAAGTGAATAATTTTGTAATCAGTGATCTTTTGGTAACTAAAGGTAAATTAAGTATAGCTCCTGTCAATACAGAGAATTAAATAATAATTTTTTTTAGAAAAAATGGGTCGGAATTCTCATTGTACTAAAGAAGAAGCTCGAATGGTTTTTAGTCTGAGAAAAGAAGGCAAATCTTTACGAGCCATCGCCAAAATAATAAACAGGTCTCATAATTTTGTTAAAAATGCATTAGAAAGAAAGACAGGAAACCCGTGGAAGGCCACAAAAAACCACAGAAACCCTTGACCACTACGTAGTAACTTTGAGCAAAAAGGACCCATTTAAGTCATCGAAGGCTATTGCAGCCGAAATTGGGAATTCAGTTAGTGCTCCAACTATCCGAAGACGACTACAAGATGCCAACCTACCAGGAAGAATTGCCAGAAAAGTCCCACTTATGCGCAAAAAAAATATCACCATGAGGCAAACTTTTGCAAGGGACCACAAAGACTGGGTAGGATGCACCTGGGAGAAAAAATGGAGAAACGTATTATGGAGCGATGAAACCAAGATTAATTTGTTTGGGAATGACTGTGAAAGGAATGTTCGACGCCCTAATGGAAAGGAATTCCATCCACAGTTTACAAAAAAAAACAGTCAAACATGGAGGTGGCAATATAATGGTATGGGGTTGCTTCTCCTGGTACGGCGTAGGTCCAATTTATCAGACTACGAACCAAATGAATGCTGAAGAGTACAAATCCATATTGCAAACAGTTATGGTACCGTATGCTGAGGAAAATATGCCAGTATTTCAGCAAGATAATGATCCTAAACACACATCAAGGCTGTTATCTAAATTTTTCGAGGACCAAAAAGTTGACGTTCTGAAGTGGCCAAGCCAATCCCCCGACCTTAACCCCATTGAAAACTTGTGGGGAGACTTAAAAAAGAAATTGGCAAAGCATTCATTTTCAAATAAACAAAAATTATGGGAAGGTGTCCAAAAACTGTGGTATGAGACACCACTAGAGACCTGGTGTTATTAAAAGTATGCCAAAAAGAATAGCAGTAGTGGCCAAAAATAGAGGTGGATACACTGGATACTAAGTTAGGAAATACTAATTTACCTAAAAAAAGAACATAAAATGGAAATAAAAATTGTTTTTCTTACCAACACATGAAGTGTACCTATTATTATGATCACACTGAAAACGTATCTGAAACTCAAAATGATCTCTTTTATGTTATATATTATTCTATGTTACAATTAAGTTTATTTTATTAAAAACCAATAATTTAAGAACCAATGAGAACAAATTTTAAGTTTGAAACAATGAATAAAACTGTTTTCTGTTACCTTAAAGTCAGAGTTGATGTGTGTACCTATTAATATGATCAGGTGTGTACATTTGGTCAGCTGTTCGCTCTCACTTACGCTCTCTGGATACATTTGGGAATATGCCCGTCTCGCTCTAACCCCTGTGTTTTCCTACTGGCTCTGTAAAGTAACTTTTTGGACACTATAGTATCTTTTTGGGCACTATCGTTTAGCACCACCAAAATTGAGAGGCAGCGCAAATTGGTTCTCTAATACTCATTCTCCATGGCAATTCGTCAAAAAAAAAAAGAAAACCATGATACAACTAATACGGTAAATAGTATCACTCACTCTCCTTTTTCTCCCTCGCTTTCAGCAAAAGCTATATTAGTTGTATTATGCACACAAAGTAATATGGGAGTACACTCTCTGTTACTCTCTCGTTGTTGCTGAGAGTATCTAATTGTCTTTTTTTTTTGTGTCTAAGCCATAGATAATGAATTGTAAATGCAAGTTTTGTGGGCGGGTGTGCGGGTGTCAATCAAATTTCACTCCTACTAAAATCTTCCGTACCGAAATTAAAGATGTTTCACATCAGAAGTTTTCCTACTAAGACTTTTTTTCAGACATAACTTTTGTATGGCAGCTATACCATATAGTTGGCCGATTTTCATAAAACTTGGTGGAATTATGTGAAAGCATAGAAAACTTAGAAATAAGAGGTTTGGGGACGCTTGCGTTGAAGACCAAAAAAGTTTTTCTCACTAAAACTAATTTTTCGATCGATGGTTCCTATGGCAGCTATATGCTATAGTCATCCGATCCGGCCGGTTCTGATAAATGAGCAGCGTATTTGTACCAAAAGGCTTCGTGCAAAGTTTGGTTAAGATAGCAATAAATATGCAATTGTAATTAATGATATTATTAGTTTCATGCAAGGGGTACAAAGCTTTAAAAGAGTAGAACTCTGGAACGGTGAAGGCAAATAAAAATTTTTTTTGAATTAACTTTCAAATTTATCCATCTTTTAAACTGCATCACTTGATTTTTTGATTTTCATAGAAATTTTAAGAGTTATAATGCGTTTTTTACAGAATTTATTGCAAAGTTTTCGAAAAATGTAATATATGGTACCTAAATGAGCAAAAGCATAGCTAAAACTTATCGTTTATGCTCATAAAAGTACAATTTTGAGTTAAGTTATAAGTAAAATTCAAAAACAGTACGGAAAACCCGATTTTTGTGGAAAATTCGACTTGCGCGACCTCTAAACATTTTCCGAAAAATCTGAAAAAAAAACTCAAAAATACTTACCCCTATAAGCTTTCAGAAAATGTCTGAGCAAAAACCAAAATTTTTTTTTGGGACACCCTAGTGAACACCCTTGTAATGGACAATAATCGCAGACGTCGCGATACCTTGACTTTTCTTAATAAATTTAAGCAATATTCCAAATTACTTCGAAAATTACGCGCAACATTAGCTTAAAACGTTTCTCGTCAAATCAAGAGAGGATGTTATTTCGCCATTAGTTTTAGTTTGGGCACGTTACAGATATGTCCTCGACGGAAAGGTATATGCAATCAACATTGTCCATCGGCGGAAATGTAACCGAAATACATATGCAACAATTTGAACGTAGATGACTGGCCTAAGCAAAATCAATTTGTAACCATTAAGAAGCACATGAAACCAGTTACTCGTCCCGGATTGCCATTTAATTAAGGGTATTAGAGATCGGAGTAAACAAGCAGCTGAACTATCAATATCTGAGGGAGATAATGTGCCTTTTTTGGTAGAAGCAGCAAGCACGAGTTAAAATGCTACCAGGACCACTTTTTTCCAAATATAGCCCAACGGTAGGTATAGTATAACCAAAAGCCAAAAACTAGACCTCAAAATCTGGCTTAGTTTTTTAGTTATTAATTAATGCCTGAAATTTGGAAAAATTCAGAGTAGCCTTAGATTTCGTTTTCGATTTCCGTTTCACCAAAAGCTATTTTATTTTTGTCAAAAAGATCAAATGAAATTCAACCCGTAAACGTTCCACATGGCGCCCACACCCAGTCATACGCAAATACCAATCGATGAGGATTCGGCGGTAAATCTGGAACTGCGGCGCAAAGATGATGGCAGTCTGCCGGGGGTGGCTCTAACCTATATACGCACCTGTATGAAGAATGCTTTAAGTCAGATCTGGAGTCTGGACATGATAGAGCAGCAGCGTGAGGGTCAGCAGCGTAACAATTCACCCGTCAGTGAGCCGGCTGATTTGCTTGATGTTGAGAAGGGAGAGTACTGATGGCGTTGGGAATTTATTTTGAACATTAACGGTCGTTAATTAAAAAAAAAAATACAAATTTGGTATTTTTGTGGCTATTGCTTGGGACTATCGATAGTTGGTTTCAACATCCAATTTCCAACTTGCAGTGTTTTCAAATGGATACCGCTGGTTCTAATATGCGTACAATTTCGCACTTTCCGGTGCTGGAGGAAGTCGTTATCTGCCGCAAAATTTGAGCAAATGTTGATGTCTTCTGCCAGCAAATATTTTTGCATCCTGTAGGTTGAGCTCCAAAACTACGATGCGCTCTGCAAAGGTAAAAAAACCCAAACTGTACAGGTATCAACGTTTCAGTTTCGTTGCGGTGCTATCGGTTCTATTAATAACGATAAACGGTTTTCGGTTCTAAAAAAACGATATTTGTTTCGGTTTTAATCCTTGGGTAAAAACGATCTGCGATCGTCCCAATTTCAAAGCCAACTGCCATGTTTTAGTATGAGGTCGTACGACCTCAGCGTATTTCGATAGTCAGTTCTTGGTATTTTTATTTTTGCTAATTTTTGCCATTTCTTAGGCATTGCATCTACGGTCACACTAAAATATCTGCTCCACCAAAAAAAAAACAACCAGACGTAACATAAATTTTGTTGTAACTCCAGACGGTTGACTGGCGCGCGGATGCCCGCATAATAGACGTTCGTAAATGCAATAACAACTTAAGCTATATTTAATAACAATAACAAGTTAAAAACGCGCTGTGCATTCGTGTCGTTGTCAGTGACAAAGTAAAGAAAACGCAAAGTAAAGCCAAAATCAACCCCCAAAAGAGCAGCAGCAGCAGCAGCAAGCCAAACAAAAATCGAGCTGCACTATGAAATCAAAAATTTAACCGTCTTTTGGGCTTAGCGCGTAAACGACAACAACAACAAGAGAAGCTGCAAACAGTCAAAAGTAAGTGCAAAGTGCAATTATGTGGACAATTTTACAGTTGGAAATAATGAGTGCTATTTTATTTGTCTTGTTGTTATTTGCCCGTTGCACTATTAACTAGCTGTACATTTGAGTGTGCGTCGCTCTCACGCTGTGGGCGCTCTCTCTCAGTCAGTATGTGTGTTTGTGTGTGAGTGTGCGTGCATGCACAATAGGAAAAAAATATCACAATTGCTGCAAATTGTTAACTTAAACATTTAGTCATAGCTACCAAAAAACAGTTTGCATTTAGTGTCCTTGACATTATTTTCTACCAACTATTGATTATTTTTTTCCACTTACCTCCTCCTCTCTATACCTCTCTCTCTTGCGCTGTTGGGGGTTGAAAATTTCTTTGATATCTTGTTGTTGTTGTTGTCTGTGGTCTGTGTGTGCTCTCTCTTATCAAGCCTTTACACATGGCCCATGTTTAACTGATAAGACAACGCGAGGTAGACGATTCCGCTGACATCCAACTGGCTCCCACCAAGCGCCACAAGACTCTTCTCTGTTCTGACTTCTGCTGACCTTCGGGCATATGTGGAGAATAAATCTGTCTGGAAACAACAAGGAGCACAAACAGCGATTACTTATTGATACATTTCCAAGTCATAGACTAAAAATAGATGACACTGAATGTTGATCACTTGGAGGCAGCAGCAGCAAATGATATTATATGTATATTCTCTGCAGGCGAGGAAAAAGTTTGGGGAGGCGAAAATGATTCAACGAAAGGGTGGAGTTTTAGTATTTAAAGACATATACCAAGTTGCAGTAAATTTTCCAAATTTTAGTCCCGAACCGATATGAAACTGGAAACTAGAAGCGCAATATGACCCAACTCTATTCGAAAGCGGGAGAAATCGAGTTCAAATTTATACAATATGCAGTTCATTGCATATAAAATTACTGAAACAATTTTGGAAATGGTTTAGTTCCCCGAATTTTATCTTATAAAATTCTAAAAATATGTTGATAACTAATTTAAACTGCAATTCCTTTCCCATGAATTTGTGTGATTTTAAAATTCTTGCGGTTACCATCACCACCCATAAAGAGCAATCTTTTGCACTCATATCAATTGTTGACTCTGTGGTTAGAATATTTTTTAGTTGGTATTAAAAAGACTCATAATTAGAAAATGATTTAAAACATTGAAGGTCAAGGGAATTTGGAAAAATTAATCTGTAACATAAAAGATAGACTTCGATTTACCCTGCATTTCGCGCTTCTTTCGAGACCTATTTTTTTTTTCAACACCTAGTCGGTTTCTTTCTTTCAATAGGGTCAGAGCTGGACAAAATGGTATTATACTTATACAAAAACATTACAAATATTTTTATACTTAGTCATAGATTCAAAAGAATTGCTAATATCGGCAAGATAAGTTAAAACTTCCATTTCAATATTAGAAATGTACTTTTTACCTTACCGCGGTATTTTTAAATTCGAGTACCTTTTGCCTTACCTAGGTCTTCATTTTCATTTACCTAGGGATAGGTAAGGGGCTAGGTACCATTCGTACTTGATTTCGCTCCGATTACATTATAGCAGAGATGCTGACGCGCTCTGCCATATTGAAAAGAAAAGTATTAGGCACCTGTTTGTGGCTTTAACTGAACGTCCGGTAAACATTCCGTGTTCAAAAACTATACGATTCATGCTAGATAAGAATAAATCGGACTATCAGCCATGCTCCCATTTTAACTTTCTTAAACATTTTACGATTTTTAGACAAATTCTGTACTGAAAAACGGTTTTAAATCGCTAAATTTTTACAAAAGTGAAAATGGGAGCACGGCTGCATAAGAAAAATAACGCCGGTTCTCGTACTCGCATATATGTAAGAGTGTGCGATTGTGCGAAATAATTGCTACTATATTAGCTGAAGTTCATAGCAAATACGGACTAAGAGATATCCAAAGGTTAAACAATTACAGAAAATGTATCCAACTTCTGAAAAGCAAAAGTGTAAGAGTCTGATTTAAAAGTAATAGAGCGCGATAAGACAGCTGCTCTTAAAATAGGGGTTTTACACGAATTTCATCGTTTATCTATTTTGTTCATCTATTTTGTAATTCATATTCGAAACTAATCCAGGTTACCTCTGGAGTACCCAAAGGTGACTACTTGGGTCCATTGCATTTTTACTCTCTTCATAAATGATCTTCCGTCTGTCTTCATGTGAAACTATGTTTAACATATAACGATTTGGTTTCCCGCTATAATTTGCAAGCTGACTTGGATGCATTTCAGTCTTGGTGTAAAGATAATCTATTAAACCTTAACAGTTCCAAGTGTAAGGCTATGACATTTTACAGGAGCTTGTTACAATTCTCCACTTATATGCTTGATAATGTCCCACTTGAGTGCTTAAATGATTCAGCCAATGAGGTAAATGATCTTGGGGTTATTCTTGATCACCGACTAAAATTTGACTCTTATGTTAATGCTACTGTTTGTAAGGCCAGGAGTGTTCTTGGGTTTATTAAGCGCTGGTCAAAGGAATTTTATGATCCCTATACGACGAAGATTTTGTACACTTCTCTTGTTCGTCCGATTCTCGATTATGGATCATGTGTGTGGTCTCCGCCACATTCGACCCATTAAGATAGAATTGAATCTGTGCAAAAACAGTTTTTATTGTTTGCTCTTCGTGGTCTGGGCTGGAATCCTGAGGTCCGTTTACCATCGTACTCTAGTAGACTTCTTTTGATTAACCTTCCCTCCCTTATTAACCGTAGAGTTATGCTTGGACTAATCTTTATACATAGACTAATTAGTGGTGAAATCGACTCAACTGAGTTGGTTGGCCAAATTAACCTCAACGTTCCTATTAGACCGACTCGTAATTTTATCCCCCTATCACTAAATCGTTGTAATACTAACTATGCCTTGCATGATCCGTTTCGTGTCCTCTGTGCTGATTTCAATAAACTCTACCGAATAATTAACTCTGAAGCTTCTCTTCCTGCTATAAAAATTTCTATTTTATCTTATTTATCCCGTACTTAACATTACTTTATGTTCTTCCTTCGCGATTTCGTGTCACACGTTAGTGGCTGCGCCTCTCGGTCGGTTGGGCGGGAAGTGGGCTGCTATTTTGCCTGGGGTTCGCGCGTAACAAGCTTTGGCTTGGTGTCGCATGGGCCACTTGAACGTACTGCGCCTTGTACGTCAATGTCCATAAAAAAAAAAACTTGACTTCAAGCGAGGCAAAGACCTTTGCTTTAAATTGAAGTGGATTCCAAATAACTACCACAAAATTTTAAATGTTTTAACGATTGGCTTGTTAAAAAAATTACGGAAAGTTTGGAAACAGTTGTCAATAAGAGTTCAAATACAAAGGATTCTGAACATTTTTACAATATGTACCAGTAATGGAAGATTGGATGAAACTGAGAACTGTTCTGAAAATTCTAATATTGCATTGGAAGTCTTAACTTATCTTGCCGATTATAGCAAATCTTATGAATCTATACTTCAGTATAAAAATAATTGCAATGTTTTTTATAAGTATTATACCATTTTGCCTAGATCTGCCCCTATTAAAAAAATCTATTTAGCAGTAGAGGCCAAATACATACACCAAAAAGAAATAGAATAGGTGACGAAATATTAAAAAGGCCGACATGGTATAAGAGAACCCTTTTAATAAAATAATATCATATAAAATTAAAATGTTCCATTTGTAGACCTTATATTTGGATTGATGAACCATGCTTTTTAATTTAAAAGTACATTTTTAGTACCTTTACCTTTACCTAGGTACTAGGAATTTCGGATACCTTTTACCTTACCTAGGTATATTTTTTTACATTTACTTTGTACCTTACCTAGGTAAGAAAATTGGATACCTTTCCAATCAATGCTCATGGCAAAGGAAATTTAGTATGGATATAAATTATATCCTTTCTTATTAAAAGAGCTTTGTGGGCTATCCCGTCAGGTAACTTTGCATTTACTTTTCAGCGTCGGATAGTTCGTGTGGCCAATTTCGCTTGCAATCGCTTTTGGTGATTTAAAAGGGTCAGGATTAGCGAATAACACAATCCGATTATCGGTTGCTAATGATGTTTTTTTATACCCTTGCAAAGGGTATTATAATTTTGCCCAGAAGTTTGCAACGCATAGAAATATTCATTTCCGACCCCATAAACTATATATATTCTTGATCAGGGCGACGAGCTGAGTCGATTGAGCTTTGTCCGTCCGTCTGTCTGTCCGTCTGTCCGTCTGTCCGTCTGTCTGTCTGTCCGTCTGTCTGTCCGTCTGTTTCTACGCAAACTAGTCTCTCAGTTTTAAAGCTATCGAGCTGAAATTTTGCACAGAGTCTTCTTTTTACTTCACGCTGCTAATATATCGGAACCGACCGGATCGGATGACTATATCTTATAGCTGTCATAGGAACCATCGGTCGGAAAATGGGTCTTACTGAGAAAAACTTTTTTGGTTTCAATGTTAGCGTCCTCAATCTCGTCCGTTATTAATATTATATGCTTTCAAACAGATTTGCAAGCTTTGGTCAAAATCGGATGACTATATCTTATAGCTGCCATAGGACCGATCGGTCGGAAAATGGGTCTTAGTAAAAAAAATGTTTGTTTTTTTTAAGTAAATCGTTCTTAAGGTCGGTGATTATTAATATTAAACGCTTTCAAACTAATTTGAAAAATTTGGTCGAAATCGAATGACTATATCCTAAGGCTGCCATAGGACTGGTCGGAAAATGAGTCTTAGTGAGAAAATCTTTTTTGTTTTCAATTTTATCGTTCTTAAACTCAGCGATTGTTATTTTGATATGTTTTCAAAAAGATTCGCGAAATTTGGTCGAAGTCTGATGTTCATCTGACGATAATGGGTTTTAGTTACAAAAGTTTTAGATTTTTATGTAAGCGTTCTTAAACTCTGTCATTTCAAAGACAGCATTTGCAAGGGAATAAGAACTTCGGCACAGACGAAGTTAGCTTGGCCTTCTCGTTTTGTTTGTTTTTAGACCACTTGTAACAAAGTTCTGAAACCGTTCAATTGATGTGGCACTGCATTTGTAGCTATTTTCTTGTTCTTGGAGCTTATGCAGCACCGCAGTGATGTTCCCAACCCATATAATATTAATTTAATATATACATATATGTATATTACAGTCTGACATACTTGGTTTAAGGCGAAAATATGTTCAGCGTTGCTCATACTTAGTTTTGATCCCATTAACAGCCGATATATCTACACTTAAGTATGTTTTCTTCGGTCCGTTTGACCCCTATTTATACCCTGTGCCTATTTCAAATGTGTAAAAGGCAGAAGAAATCATTTTCTAGCCCCTAAAGTAGATAAATATATCCTAGATCAGTCGAATCGAAATGGCAAAGCGTCGATTTCAGACACTATACTCTACTAAAGCCCTCTTACTTGTTGTAGAAATATAAATGTTCAGAGGTTTCTCATTTGCCCTGTCTTCTCAGGTCCTGATTTCTTGTCTTGATTCTGGCTTTCTTGTTAATTCTTTCTACTTTTCTGTGATTCATTTAATCAAATACAGAAAAAGTAGGAGAAAAGAAAGCGAAGAAATTAGTATTGAAGAGAGACCCTGACGAACAAAAGTTAAAGGATGTTTCATCTTGTATTTCACATTCCTCGTGAGACACAACCCTCCCCATCAATCCTCACATTTCGTCTAATCTTTAACTTTCACACGCTTAAGCCCCGTATCCAAATGTGTAAACAAACATTGTGCTGGTGATGCAACCTGCAGTTCCAATAAAGCTCCCCCCCATTCTCCACCCCTTCCGCCCCATCAACAAGTTAGCTTTTGCCGATGACTGGGGGGGAGCAATTTTTGCTTATCAGGCTTAAACAGCATGTTTATTCTTGCCGGTTATTGAGTCATGGTTTTTAAAGTTGGGCTTATCAGTGAATTTCTCTGTTTGTCTACCTGCCCCGAGTAGTAGGGGTACCTGTATGTATTTATGTACATACAAACGCAGGCGGCGAGAAAACGTTCATTCAATTGTCATTGCTTGTCTAGTCGTGCCGGTTGTATTTCAATTCAGTCTAGCCCAGTCTCTGAAACAGTCAGTTGTATATTTTCTATATATATTATTCATCCAACAATTGTCTAACAAAAAAAAAAAAAAAACAAAAAAGAAAACTCTGGAAAACGTTAAAAGTTCAATGCGGAAGCGTTTAAGCTGAGTGAACTTCACGCTATCTTGGGTAAGTACCGAACACGGCACAGGGCAAGTGGTGCAACACATAACGCCCCTTAACTAATTAGGCCCAAGCACGTAAGGATTTTGGGGAGGGCGGGGTAATAGGTGAGGCATCTGTTTTTCTGTATGCCACGACAGTTACGAAAAGAACATTCAAACAACATGACAGTGTGCTGGTGCTGGCTGATTGATCTACGCCCATCGATTGGTTGGACTGCCTGATTAGCCATGCCCAGCATGAAGTCTACTCGTGGAAGAGCTTTGGTGTGTGTCTCTAGGCAATTGCACTATGGGCACAAAATTCAAAATATTTAGATTATCAAAATTGTTCTACTTTTTACATTTAGTTTCTTCTTCATATCCCCGCCTAAAAAATAACTAAAATTCTGAACAAGTTTCGCTTAGCAAAACTGTTTTTAAAAGGAACGATCGGCTGAGAGGCATGAAAGCCTGTTGGTATTTCACCTGAGATCAGTTTCATTAATACATTCCATTCACTTTATTCCTTAGAAAACTTCTTTGCTTTAAAAGATATCATAAACGAAGCTGGAAATTCACATAATTTGAAAGAGGTTTCGGTTAGCGTAACGGGTTTTAAAAGGGAACTTACCTAAAACAAGTTGAATGAGCAAATTTTTATAATCAAAAATTTATAGCTTGAATTAAGAGAATCTTAGGACAGCAACTTTCGGTAAAGGCTTTAAGCAGCGTTGGTCAACGAGAGCGAGGCGAAAAAGTGAGAGTGTATTGGTGTGCGAAAATAAAGCGCCGTGAACCAGCTTCGATCTGTCCGCATCGAAGGCTAGCCAGCGACTGAAGGCCTGCGTTCGGATCGTGTATGTGTACCGGGGGTACCGGTCAGCATCGATGCTTTAAAGAATCCTAAAAAGCAAACAAAAGCAGATTTCAATTTTAAAGTTCAATCAACTAAACGAAAAGGAATTAATTCTCCTTTGAAAGAAGCGAAAAGTGGGGTTGCATACAGATAAGCTATTCCAGAGAACCAAGTTCTATACATTTACTCCAAATGTTCTTTGTATTCCTTTCCCCAGTTTCAATTTCTTTTTTGCAAGTATTAAATCAGCGGATTTTCTTTGCCTATATTGCTCCGAAAGTTATTTTTCGGCAACTGGCTGCGGCTTCGAAGGTGAGTTACAGGAACAAAATCAACTTGGCGTACAAGCAAGAAAACTAATAGGCTCTACTCGAGACCCGCTGATAAGAGTTGTATGTATACCCTTGTAAGCAAGGGAAGCATCTCCGACCACCTACAGTATATATATTCTTGATCAGCATGACGAGCTGAGTTGATATAGCCATGTCCGTCTGTTTCTATGCTATCTCCTCCGTCAGTCTTAAAGCTTTCTTAACCAAACTTTGCACAAAGTCTTTTGGTACAAGGTCGCTGCACATTTGTCGGAAACGGCCGGATCGGATGACTATAGCATTAAGCTGCCATAGGTAGTTTTAGTGAGAAAAACTTTTTTGTCTTCAATGCAAACATCGCCAAACCATCGTATTTATAAATTTTCTATGCTTTTACATAATTCCACCAAGTTTAATGAAAATCTGTCAACTATATAGCATAGCTGCCATACAAAATATAGTTCTGAAAAAAAGTCTTGGTAGAAGAAACTTTTCGTTTTCAATACTGTCGCTTCCAAACTTGTTACTGATCAATATTATATGCTATCACACAATTCTGCAAAGTTTGAGCCAAATCGGATAACTATAGCATATTGCTGTCATAGGAACGAAAGGTCGAAAAAGTAGTTTTAGTGAAAAAAACTTTTTTGTTTCCAATGGTAGCGAATGGTATGAACACACAGATTACGGAGCTGGTAAGAGATAGAGGTTTGACATGTATGAGACATAAACTTCTTATACTTGCAGGCAGATCAATTTTATTTTCAATATATGTCAATTTTGCCACGCCCCCCCTGTAGCCCCCGCAATTGGGGAAAATACGTCATATCTCCCACAGTTATGTAGATAGAGATGGTTCGTCCCTTTTAGAGATATTTAGTTATCAAGATTGTTTATTAATTTGCCAAAGAAATGATAAAGATCCTATGAACGGTACTCAAGGTTTGACCAAAAGATCATCTTTGGTCAGTTTTGAAAATTTCTCATCGTTCAATGCAAGTAGTGGCGCCATCTATTGTTCAGCATTGCTGCTTTCAGCTGCTAACTCAGGTACAGAGTATATTACAGTCAGGTTTGACCGACTTTCTTACTTGTTTTTTTGGAATCCTACTCTGATATGTCTGAAAAATTCAGAATATGCAAAATGAACGAATGTGATATAAGAACAAGGTTTGGTCTACCCGTTCAAAATCGGGGGCTTAATCCAAAAGTGTAAGGTTAGCTTTGTCATTTCAAGAAACATAATTTAAGACGATCCTTTAAAGTTATTTTGATAAAGAAAATATTTATTTATTTAAATATTAGCTATAATAATATTATAACTAATAGTGGAATAGGGTAACGAGTAACAAGACCTTAGACCCTATCGTACAAAGTTATTGAGATAGTATTAAATATGTTGCAATTATTGAGAAACATTGAGATAGTATCGATGTTGGATTTATTAACCAATAGCAAGTACAGAAGATGGGAATTGGTTTGAAAAAAGAGAGGTATGATTTGATTAACCTTTGATGATTCTTTTCGATGCAGGGGATGAAGGTATATAGGGGCGACTGGAACGCAAGTTGAGCGGCCTCGTCGGCCGATTCGTTTCCAGATATTCCTTTATGACTAGAAACATAGAAGATTTTAATTTTTGAAGGTGTTTTGATGCAGGCATCTCTGATGCTGCTGACTATCTGGTTCCAATTATTGCTGCCTACACAGAAAAAAATAATATGATCTGGGGCTCAATATTATATTTTTTCATATCAATAAAAAGCCGATGACACACGACATTGACCTGTCCGAAAATATCAAAGTGAAATTTTCGACCATTTCAAAATAATATTTTTTAAGATCAAATTGATATTATATAATTTAATTATTAAACAAAGAAAAAATGAATTGGAAATGACACTATTTATTTTTTACCTAAGTACTATTATTTATTGTTTTATAGAAAAAAATATTTTTTGACCCCCATTGACCAGGGATCGAACTCGGGACCATTTGCACGTTGCAAATTGGCATGGCATCTTACCGCACTGCGCTATCGAGCATGCGTGTGGTCACATGGCTGAGAGCCTACTTATATATTTCTTTACATTGCTTGAAGTTTCGATGTGAAACGCTATTTGTCTCTTTCCTTTTTCTCATTTTCTATACATCCCTTTCTCCTTGTGAGAGTTTCGAAAGCTAAATAGATATCCTTTTGACCTTTTCTAATTTCATTTCACAAATTGATATTATTTGTGTTTCAAAAGAAACTTTATAGTTTAGAAATGATATGAAAAGAAATATCAAATTGATATGGATCTTATTTTTTTTCTGTGTAGCTTCTATGGAAGAAAGGCTGTCGGTGCAGATCACGGGCAAACCGAACTGCATGGAATATATAGAAAATATTTTTAGATCCCTTTTCCATTTCTCGGCAAAATAGAAAAAAATAATTGTATTTTTGCCCATGGTGCCTTGGGTAGACAAAAGACATTGATAAATGAGCCCAAAACTCAAGCAAAAATAAATTACAATTTTATTTAAATTCAAATTGTGAAAGAATTCACATTAATTCTTAACCCCCTCTCCCTACCTCCCCCTTTTTTCTCTCTCTCTCTTTACAGATCTAACCAACCACACAATCAAGCATTGTTTATATATTTTGTTAATTACCACTAAAACCAAAACTGGATTTGGATTTTGATTTGTAAATTGATTTATTTTATGTGATTATAATTTTGTGTGATTGGGATACCTTTTCAACACACACGCACACACACGCTTTACACTAAGAAAACGAAGGGACACACCACCCCACCAACTTGCTGTCAACATGTTTAGCCCGGAATATGAGAAACGTATACTAAAGCATTGCAGTCCAGTGGCTAGAAATCTTTTCGATAATTTGGAATCATCGACAACGCCAACTTCATTGGATCGTTTCATACCCTGCAGGTGAGTACATTGAACTTCTGCCCGTTATTCATTTTGCTACGTCATCTTTTCCGCCTGCGAGCGTGCAGTCAAAGAACAAACAACAACAGCATGGCACTATGAATTTCCCGCCTCGCTGCGCCTCGTTGGGCTAACGGTGTCCGCCGCTAATGAGTTCCGCGTAGTAGAAGTTGCCGCCACGCCATGGGAAGTTGTTTCTTTTGCTGCTGTTGTTGTTGTTTGGGAAAAGTCAGGTCACCTCATTGATCTGTTTAGTTTTGCTCAACTTTTAACCGTAATTTGATGTCCCTTTTTGTTTGAAATTAATACAGTCTGCTATCAGTAACACCAACCCATGATGATTTTGTTGACACCCAGGCACCTGCTGCTGCCGGAAAACGGGGTAGGGGTAGGGGGGGTTGGGGTGCTGTCCCCATATTCATGTCCCTCATCCGCTTTTATGGAATTGATTTATTGTAGGTGGAAGTAGGCACTTGAAATGCGTTTGCTTTTGATACAATCAACAATACCCACGACTGAAAGGGGAGGAGGCAGGGCGAGAAACGCTTATTGCATTCGTAAACACAAATTGCAATACTCCGTCAAATTCTCTCACACTTGGCCAAATTTCATGGCAAATAATTTGTGATTTTTTGTTTTGTGCGAATTTTGCAAAAATTAAACACATAATTTTTTTTGTTTTTTTGCAAATTTGACCGTCACGTTGCACACGTTTTTTAATGCTTTTATGAGTTAAAATAATAACAATAGGTTGGGAGCAGGGGGAGGTAAAAGGGTGGTTTGCATGTTCTACATATAAATAATTTATATTTTT
Organism: Lordiphosa magnipectinata; assembly: GCA_037044535.1. Lineage (NCBI taxonomy): Eukaryota > Metazoa > Arthropoda > Insecta > Diptera > Drosophilidae > Lordiphosa > Lordiphosa magnipectinata. Next base: position 40,098 of record JBAMBO010002367.1, on the reverse strand, counting down.
TATTTGGTTTGAAATGAAATTCGCACTCAAGGTAGTTTCTTCCTCACTCTTTTTTTCAGGGCACACAACAATTGGCAAACGAATTTCGCTTCCATTACCAAGTCAAATGATAATTCACCACAGACCAGCAAAAAGCAAAGGGATTGCGGCGAGACGGCACGCGATAGTTTGGCCTATTCGTGTCTCTTGAAGAATGAACTCCTTGGCTCGGCCATTGATGATGTGAAGACAGCCGGTGAGGAGCGGAATGAGAATGCCTATACGCCGTCTGCGAAACGAAGTCTATTTAAGTATCAATCACCCACAAAGCAGGTGAGTGCACACAAATGTGACGAAGTGTGATGAAATTTTTAATGAACTAATTTAAATGACACAAAATGAGGCTCAATTATCAAACGATTCGAAATTTACCTTTCTAAAAGACTGAACCGATCTTTGTTGATCAGGACTATGACTTATGACTAAGACTTATGACTTAAACCTCTGAGTTTGTAGATTCAAAGCCTCTAGAACAGCGGTGGGCAGCAAACATAACGGAAAGGGTACCACAACTATGAGGCTTGTTCCCGTTTCCAAATCCGATTGATCGAAATTGGTGAGAGTTGTGATTTCTAAGAAATGATTTAAAAATTCGGTCCAATCTTTTTGCCATCATGAAGGTAAATGGGGGTTTAACACGAGTCGGTTTTTGGACGCGAGAACATTTAACAATTCCGATTCCCCATGATTTGATCGAAATCGAAAACGGGAACAGGCCTGATTGTTTTTCGTCATTTGCTTTGAATCAGCGTGTTACTCTACGAGTAATGGGTATTAAAACATTTTTGATTACCAAAAAACCAATCTTAGACCTAGTAGTTGTATGACAATGAACATTTTGGAATCCATAGAACCTGCATTCGACTTTTTTGAAATTTTCGAAGTTTGGTAGCATTTCGTCGTTGCACCGATCCATCCCTGATATTTAGTTCCCGCGCCGGGACGCCGTGTATTTAGCTAGTTGTCATATATATCCAAAAGTGCATTTAATTGAATTTGTGCTGTGTGTGCGCTAATTGAGACAAGTTGAATGCACTGTCCAGCAGCAGGTCAGGGACGGTCTGTCGGTCTCTCTCTGTCTGTCTGTCTGTCTGTCTTCCTCTCTGTGGGAAGCTGTGTGTGGAAAGTCTAATGTGTTTGTGTCTATTGATCAACTGCCCGGCACCCAACCGGTTTGGCTAGGCCACGGGAAAAGTTGTTAGTTTTTTTTTTTTGGGGTTAACACACTTTGATTTCAGGTGCGTGTTGGTGCCAACAGCTGCCGCTGTTCCTCTGATTGTTCAAGTGATTTTCAGCCATCATCATTTCCCTGACATTCTATTTACTATTTACCTTGGCTTATCAGATTTATGTGTCTCTTGGGCCGTTTGCTTTGACTGATTTCTGACAGTTGACACGTTGCCATTTATTTGCCCAGCAGCCAAAAGCACAAAGAATACCCAAAAAGCAGCCTCATTATTCTTCTCGCTCCCCCTCAACTACTTCAGTGGTCTAAAACGACACTTGAGTCAATATGTAGAGAACCGAGTACGGAGTACAGAAGAGAGGTTACCCCATCAGTTGTTGGGGGCCCCCGCGGCTTTTTGAATTTAAACCTCTTCAACATACATATTTACTTTGATTAATGGCCATTGGGTTCTTGTGGTCTATTTTGTCGCTGACCAGAACCAGCAACCAGCATTGAACATTAGCGAATTCTTCATCTACATCACGCCCACACAATTAACACGCCACACCCAAAATCCAGACAAATAACATTCATATATAATTCAATTATGTGCGGTCGCAATATTTTTGTCATAAATAATGGACGTCTTATTACCACCAAGCAACACACGTACGACCAGACGGTAGTCCGTCAGAGTCCCCCACCCTCATATGTCAAATATAATTGCCGATGATGGGGATAAGAGATTGTTAGACCTTTTAATCTGGAATTGTGTAACAAAAAGTTGCACTATTCAATTTGCAACTTGCAAAGAAAAGTATGCACAATGATGACAGATGCTGGGGAAGGATCAAATCAGTTGTGGTGGACACAGTTTCCCCAATGAAAAACGGAAAAATCGATTTGTAGAAGTATAACACAGGTTCCCAGGAATCCATAAAGCCAATTTGTATGAACCTAGGTCGAAGTTTGTCGATAGTTTGGATAGTTTTTTAGAGAAGTTTTATACAAATATTGAGGAAAGAAGAAGCAAAAGTAGCAAATTATAAAATATATATGTAGAAAAGAGTTGCCGAAGACTATTTTGCAAGCCACGCACTCGTTGTTGTTTTGCGCAAAGGAATAGCTCGCTCGTTTACGGTCCACGCGATCCATAAAGCACAGTTCCAATGTTCTCTTCTTTCAGAGAAAGTAATGATAATTCATTTAGTGGATTATACCTACCTATTCAAATTTCAAAATATTGAAATATCGAAACATTTACTTTAAAGGTCTCTACAGATTTGCAAAATAATGCAAAACAATTTCATACAAAAATTGAGGAAAGAAGAAGCAAAAGTAGCATGTTCGCAGCTAAGAATTATTGTTACGCTTAACAGCACATATCTGTAACTGTGGGCCTCATTTTACTTTAAACAGTTGAACTCACATTGATGCCACTCAATGTCACGTCGCCCTTCTTGTACTTTCAAATCAAAGTTAAATGAAAAGCAAGAGAACGAAGCAACAAGTAAAACAACTATCGTTTGGGCAGAAGCACACAAAACTTTTAATTTGTAGTCGAGCTACCTTTTGACTATCTTTCACACAGCTTTCATATCTATTGGTAGCATGGAGGAAAGTTGGCATTTTTCCAATTTTTGACATAGTAGACTTATGTTCCACATTGAGTAAGCAAAGTAATTACTGTAGTACAGAGTCGACCAGCCATAGCTCCTCATTGAACGAATGCTTCCCGAAGTCATGCATCACAGTGCGTGTGATGTACATCCATTTAACATTTTTTTGTTGTATGGGAGAATTTTGTCACATCACATCACATCATTGATGTACATTGTACATATATGTGGCAGTAGAACAAGGCTATTGGAGAGAAAGACACACATTTTCGCGCTCTCTGCTTGGGGAACCCTGCTATATACGCCGCCAAGTCACACATGCTACAGCAGTACATCCAGAAGATCATCATGCCGACTTGACCAACTTTACGGAGGCAAATCGCCAGAAATGACGAGTTACTTTCCAATCGAGATGAACGAAATCTTTGCCGTAGCAGCCAAGTGCGAGGTGTTCGTTAAGTGCCGCTGCTCGGGACTACATCGAACTGCATTTAATGCAGACCCGGCCAGCCATAGCTACCACGAGTCGAAGTCAGTCGTGTTTTTACGCAAACGCGAGCCGAACTCATGATTGTGTAAATCGGTGAACATTGAATTGCAAATAAAAAGCCTGTAGTCTGGAGAGAGCTCTCTTGCTCACCAACATGCACACTTTTTGTCCTCTCTATTTGGCCGGCACTAGTATAAGCTCGTCGCTGCGCTCTTTCACAACAACGCAGTGACACGCAACGCCAAAATGAGCATGTGTGTTTTACCGGCCCCTTTTTTTTAAATTTCTTTATTGTTAAAAATTTAAAAACTACTATGTATATACATACATACAAGCGCTTTGGAACAACATAATACAAAAAGTTAGACAGAAACATCTTAAACCTGCGGGACGGCCGCAAGGCATTGCTTCGCCGATTTGATGCCCCGACTACTCCCTGGTTCTACGTTGCAAATCCAGTCTCCAAAGCTTAGCCACAATGGTAGCTGCGAACTCGCACGTTGCCTTCCAGTTTTCCTTCGGCATTAACATTTATGGGACTAAATTATCTTTGGCTATATCACCGCCCATCACCCTAGATAGTTCCGCCCTTTCAGCCTGAAACCTTCAACACATCATGGACGACTCTTTTCAGGTAGCTTCTAAAACAGCCGTGCCCACTAAGAAGCTGAGTTAGGTTCACCACACCATCCAGTCTCCGAAGCTTAGCCATAATGGTAGCTGCGAACTCGCACGTTGCCTCTCAGTTTTCCTTCGACATCAAAATGTTTGGGACTTAATTATCTTCGGCTATATCACCGCCCATCACCCTGGATAGTTCCGCCCTTTCAGCCTAAAACCTTTTACATACGAACATGACGTGCCTGGCGTCCTCCACAGGGCCTTCTTCGCAGCATGTGCACTCCTCGCCGACTCTTCTAAAACAGCCGTGCCCACTAAGAAGCTGAGTTAGGTGAAAGTTCACCATACCATGTTTTCTAGACAGCCATGGCAATAACTTCGGAATTAGGCTATGGGTCCAGCGACCCGTTGGATAGGTCCCAACGGTGTTGCCACTTATCAATGCTCCGCTGCCTCGCTTCCTGCTGATGTATAACCCTGTTAGGTTGAATTGCGCCACTCAACCGTGAAGCCCTGTACCTCTCATTTTGCTTCTGTGGCCAGCTCGCTAAGTGGAATCATCCCGGCAATGACCAAAGCAGCATCTTCTGACACCGTACGGTACGCAGAAGAGATACGCCTTTTATTTAGCTAGAGAACAGCATGGAACGATGGCAGATTTACATCGCCCCTGTTTTGGTCCGCTTGTGTTTAGCATGATTCTAGCTAAGGCGCTGCTTGATTTTGCTGCCTTCTCTCCGACGTACGCCAGATGTTCTCGGAAACATAGCCTTGTGTCCAGCATTACTCCAAGATATTTAATGGCTCTTTTGGATTTGATTGCAGTGCCATTAATTCTGACCCAAGCTGATTCCACATTCTTACGGCTGCTTATTAGCACCGCCTCTGTCATTTGCGCCGCTAGCTCGAGACCCGCCACACTAAGCCATTGGTAGATACGCTCAATCCCAGCATTGCACGCTACTTCGGTCCGTCGAAGCACTTTGCCTACAGCAACAAGTGGCACATCGTCCGCAAAGCCCATTAATTGCACTCCTGGGGAGTACATGGAGTTCCATAGAACAGGTCCCAGAACGGAGCAGACACCTAATGGGTTTTATTTCCTTCTGCCGTGGAATACGTAAGAACTCTGCCACTGAAGGTATGATCTTATTATTGCCTGGAGGTAATGCGGAACACCAAATTCACCTAAAGTGCTTAATATTCGGTTCCAATCAGCGCTATTAAACGCGTTTTTTACGTCTAGGGTTACTCTACTAGGAGTACTCCTTGAATCCTCGTTTCCAGCTTGAGCCCTTAATAGCACTTCGTGCAATTGTGACCACTTTGTCAATCGCATTCATCGTTGACTTTGCCTCTCTAAACCCGAACTGGTTTGACGAAAGCCCACCAGCTGCACTGATGGCCTCGTCGAGTCTTTGACTTAAGAGCTTCTCCAGTACCTTACCGACCGTATCGAGGAGGCAGATAGGTCTATAGGACCGGCCCCTGGTTTAATAAGATTGGTGGAGGACAGCATAAACTTACTTCTGCGGAAGTCATTGTAGGGAGCAGAAACAGCCATAGCCGAGCCTTGCAAGTTGGCCTTGCGATTTTACAGTTTGTGGTTTGCTTTAAGCTCGAAGTTAACTCGTAAATTGTTCCTACACGTGGTCATAGGCAATATCTACGACGTTCTCAAAGTCGTAAAGTCTCGTGTAATGAGCCTGCACGTTGCCATAGGCAATACAGACAGTCAGGTCTGTTCCCCTTTTCGATTTCGATCAGATCATGCGGAATTTGAATTGGTAGCTGTTCCAGTTATTCGGTTTCAAAAGTTTGGAATGAAAAGTAATTGACAATTTTCATGTAAACGGTTATACTTTTCGTCTATCAAATATTTTAATTTTTATTAGTGAAATATTGTGAATTTTTTTTAGGTATCCACAGATATATAAAGCATACAAGTTGATTTAAAATTAAATTTTTTCAAAGTTGAACCTCAGAAATTGCATATACTTAGACGAAAGCAAAAGCAATCGAAATGAAACCGAGCTGTTCAGCTGAATTATAATTCGCAAACGATTCGAGCATTCATTTCAAAAAGAAAATCGATTTCTATTTCACTCGGAAACGGGCACATCATAATGAAAACGATTCGGGAATTCCAATCGTTTTACGTTTTAAAACCACTCGGAAATGGGAACAGACCTGAGTATCCTAAAAGGCAAGGAGGTTAACGATAGTGCCTTCATTCCTATTTCTTCATTTCCCCCATTAGCTTTAAATTATCAAAATTCAGATGTTACACATTTTTATTTCCATATTATTTTAATGATTCAACTTGTCCGATTCCAATCTATATGTAAGACTCATATTTGGTGTCGTTTTGCTTACATCATCCACATTAACACTAAATCATTATGACGTTGGGTTGGGTCAAGTTCTGGTTCCCAATTCTGATTAAGCAAGCAAACATCCCGACAAACACACAACTTTTGGACATTTTGTTTGTCTTAGATAAGTGACTGGTGCATTGACCTGGTTCAAATGAGAAGGAGGCGGAGGGGGCTAGCACATAATTCGTTTAATAAATTAAAAATTTAATTCAATTAACAGTGATCTAGAGCTCCGCTCTCTCTCTCTCTTCTCTTTGTCTTTAGAGATACAGAGAGCGAACTTTTAATTACATTTGAAGTGGAACCTAATGGGTTGGTCACTCATTTCTTTTTACCAGCAAATGGTTAATGGCTCTGCTTGAGTTTTCTGGAAATACCATGGTGTTGTCTGGCAGTTAAAATAGCTGCAGAGACCCATAAAACGTACAAGCAACTGCCATTAAATTTAAATGTTTTTCGATGCCAAGCAACAGGGCACAAAAAGGAGGAGGAGGAGGAGCTGGGAAGGGGAGGGATGGTCCGCCGCTAAGCCTATTAGAAATTCAATTGTTGACGCTTGCTTAAAAAAAAAAAAACAAAAAAAACAAATGGCAAAAGGAAATCCAAAACCGTGTTCGGCAGCTTGTTGCTGTTTTAGCGATTAAATCTTGGCCTCTTGGCCTCCGTGTTTCTTGTCTTTTGTCATTTCTGGATTTGTCATCAAATTAACAGAGCTCTGTTAACGCACAGAGCCAAAAGTACAGTCGCCCAGCAAACTGAAAGAGACCGGCCGGCTTTTATTGTTTTCTTTTCTGGGTTGCTAATGGTGGGCGGCGCTTCGAAGGCAGCTTATAAATTAAACAAATAAACCAACCAACCAAACGGCATTCTCGAATGAATCGAGTCGAGTGTGGTGAACCTGTCGCTGCCGGCCGGAGCCGAGACCAGCCCCCCTCCTACTTAAAACAAACATCACAAAATAGTCGTCTTGGTTTTGATTACTTTTATCCAAAAGTTAATGCTATGTTAATGTAAATGTCTGCTGCATAAATTAATAATAATAATAACAATAAAACAAACCAAGAGCCGGTGGTGTGGTTGGTGTCTGCCTGATTCCATAATGGCCATTCGAATGGCTTCAACAGGTGCAAAGCAAAAAAAACAGAAATAGAGAGAGAGAGAGAAAAACTTGATTAGATTTAGTTAGGTTAGAATCCGGAAATCTGCTCTCTTTCAGAGATGTCTGAGCGATTTAGATGTTCGATTGCTGGGATCAGATCATCATCTCACGCTGCAGTTCGTCCATCTTCTAAGCGTAGATTCAATCATAGCTGTTCAGTTATTTGTTGTCTTGAAAAGTAGTTTCTTAAGTAAATATCGATTTAACTACCAAGTAGGACCCTTAACAATATAATGATTCATCAATCACGGTAAAATGGTTTGAAATGACAACAATTCTGTTTATTCGTCCACCATTTTCCATTCTCTAAACCAGAGGTGACCGAAATAACCTTACGGCCGCGCGGACACCAATCCAAATAAACAAAATATTTGTGAAACAACAAAAAGAACAAGAAATTGAAAGAGAAACCCGATTTTTGTTTGTGTGTGTCTGTGTGCTCGTGGCTGCCTGATGCACCCGAAATTATTCGCAGCCAACAACAAAACCTTCGCTCGGAGAGAGAGAAGAAAAGTTGTTGCTGCTTTCTGCTTTGAAGAAGCTTTGCATGACGGCCATCCGCGCCGAAAACAAAGTCATTCGCAGCCAACAAATAAACCTTCACTCGGCAAGAAAGACTAGAGAGAACACATATGAAGTTGTTGTTGCTCTATGTATAACCATAAGCTAAGCATGAAGGCAACACGCGCAGATCTCCCTTTGCGGAAAACAATAACGAATGCGCTGCGTGCGTAATGGGCTAGAGCAGCTAAACTCTATCGTTCCTTTCAGAGTGTATCCAGACATACGTCAGGGGTTTTTTTTAAGTGAAATATTTGCCTGTGTACGGTAGTTGCTGTGCTAGCTACTACTCTAAATATGTAAAAGCATATGACATACTATTCCAAAATAGGTCAAAATAGATTGAAATATGTTAGCATATTCTCAATCGTGTATTTATGTCAAATATGCAAAACGGATTTGGCACCTTTTGCCTACTTTTAGTTATTGAGGTCCACAATGTCAGAAGATTGGAAATCTCGTTTTAGAGTTGCCAACCAAAACTGAAACTTTTCAGTGAAACTGACCAATCCCCAACTGGCCACACTGAAAGTAATCGAGCAAATCTTTTGTAATCAGGGCCGGCTAGCCCAAAGCAGCATAGAAAAACTAACATAGAAGCACACTTTGCTGCGTCGACAACTTTTCACTCAGACATTTGTCAGCTGTTCGCTGTCATTTTGGCTCTTTGAGTTTTTTTTTGACTCTCTGAGTTTTTTTTTTGACTATGTCCATCTCCCTCTAACCACCGTGTTTTCCTATGTCGACAATAATTTTGAGTAACAGATTTTGTTGTCACTATTGAAGTATCTCCTTGCCACAATGGCGTTAACATCACTCAAAAAAGAGCGGCGTTTCAAAGTGTGCTTCTATGTTAGTTTTTCTATGATAGCAGGCGCTCTGCATTTAGCGAGTGCTGACAGGTTTTGCTGAAATAGAGAGAGAGAGAGTGGCATGTGTATGAATAAAACCAAAATCAAAGTATGCTTTGTGCACTTACTCGTGTATGTGTAAATAGAGAAATGTCTTCGGCCCCTGGGGGTACCGGTGACTATCGCTGCTTTACATCGACATAAGCAATAGTATTGGCTCGACATTTTTACAAACTATAAATAAAATAGAAATCCCGTCGGAAAAACAAATAAAAATTCGTACGCACACAACCTTTTCAATCAAGTGACAGCAACACACTGAATCTGGGAGTCCCGAAAAGAGAGCACACTCAGAGCGCCTTACCTGGTATAGTTTTATCATGGTATTTATTATCAAGAACTGAGTATCGAGTGCTAGGTATCGAGTACTGAGTATCGTGTAATGAGTATCAAGTATCGCACTAAAAATAACACACACACTACTGAGTATCGAATACTGAATATCGAGAACTGACAGTATCGACTACTGAGTATCGAGTGCTGAGTATCAAGAACTAATTACCGAGTAATGAGTATCGAGTATAGAGTAACAAGTATTAGTATCAAGAACTGAGTTTTGCGGTTTGTGTATTGAGTACTGAGTATCAAGTATCAAACTAAAAAAAAACGCACACACACACTACTGAGGATCGAGTTCTGAGTATCGAGTACTGAGTATAGAATACTGAGTATTGAGAACTGACTGTCGACCACTGAGTTTCAAGAACTACGTATCGAGTAATGAGTTTTGAGTATAGAGCAGTGGTGTCCAAAATGCCAAAAGCCTATACCATGGGATAGAAACTCATAATTCTGCCGGCGTCGTAGCCGACACACGTATAGAGAGAGAGAGAGAATACGTGAGTTTTATAATAGCACGCTCGGCGGCTTGCTCTCTTACAATGCGCGTGTTCGGCTTTTTGTTCTCTCACGAGGCATTTGTTTGCTTAATGCTCATGTTGAAATGTCAAACACGTTCACTTCGTGTTTCGCTGCTGCGCACACAAGTGCTATGCTTGATTGTGTGAGTTTGGACACCACTGGTATAGAGTAACACTCACACACAAGAGAGTTAAAGCCGGAGCATAGCTTATATAGAATGTTTCATCTCCACACACTCACATCATTTTTGAATTTAGATTTCCCTTCGTAAAGAGCTTCGCTCGTACCGGGTGTCCTAAGACAACCCACACTTTAAAGCACATTTTAATTTAGCGAATCTTTTTTTAATAATTCGATTTTTTGTATAAGTTTACAAACACTTATCAAAGATTTTAATGAAGCACCATAATGTGCAGGCTAATGCTCGTTAAAGGTTCGTTAAATGCTCGTTATGCATGCTTACAGATCCGACTGGGTACATTCAACCCAAGGCTGCAAGCCGGTTCTGAACCGAACCCTAAAGAACCGGGTTGGTTCGAGTTTTTGGGTCTCTCGAACCGAACCATGAACCGAACCTCTCAAATGTTTATTCTCCCAAACCTAAACCCGAACTGGACCCTTTGTATACAAATAAAGGTTCGGTTCAAACAGGCATTTTTGTCAATTTCTTAAGAACTTTTATAACTTTCCTAACATTATGACCGGAAACGCACAATATTATAGTATAGAATCGCTTGAAATGAAAATAAAACATAGGTCAAATAGAATAAGGGGAAAGCAAAGCTCGTACATTTAAGTACTTAGAAGGTGAGGCTACACAAAAAAAACCCAGTGCTTGAAAGTACTTAATTGAGTATCGACTACTGAGTATCGATTATAGAGTGCTGAGTATCAAGAACTAAATACAGAGTAATGAGTATCGAGTAAAAAGTATTAGTATGTACTTGTTATCAAGAATTGAGTATCGCCTGCTGTGTATTGAGTACTAAGTATCAAGCATCAAACTAAAAAAGGGCACACACACTACTGAGGATCGAGTTCTGAGTATCGAGAACTGAGTGTCGACCTCTGAATATTGCAGTAATGAGTTTTGAGTATAGAGTGTAAGAGAGTGTAAAGGTAAGGTCCTACAGGCAAATAATTTGCCCAAATATTGATAAAAAAAATTTGGCTAAATATGCCGAAATGGGTAACCATACCTACGCGTAACCATAGTTTTAGTTTTAAGTCCTGCAAAATCTGCAATCATTTGGTCAAAGTTTGGACAAATTATTTGCCTGTGTGAAATAAGCTCAATGTGGCTTTGAATATAAATCATAGAACTTTTAGCAGCCTCCAGGTCAATAAGTTAAAAGTATAAAACAAGTCAGGCACACACACACCATTAATGATTCTAGACAAATTTGTCATGCTGATCCCAAATCTGGTTCTAGAAACTCCATATCTCTATGGACTAGCTGTAAGCCTTAAATTAAAATGTATAAAATGGCGTATTTTACACCTTTTAGGTACATTCTAATGTACCTTACCTTTACTGACCGGTCCTGCTATTTCAACTCAGCTTAAGCAAAGCAAGGCGGGCCTCTCTGAGGAGTGCGAGCGCAAAAGTAACTGTTTAGTTGGATAGGCATTTTCATCTGTCTTTGACTTTTGCTTGCACTTGGGCACGCACTTTTTGGGGGTCTCTTAGCTCACACGCATTTGTAATTGTGCCACAATATTGCGCAAGTTGCTCACACTCTGGGGGGAAGCAGAGTAAGGGCCAAGGGCCCTACGCATACGTTTAACACACTTCTGCTGCTCGCATTTTCTATGCAAACACCCAGACACGAGAGGTGTTTTAGTTTTTGAAATGCGTGCCAAATGGCGAATTCCGACAGACGCGGACGCGGCCGCAGCTTTTAGCACGGAGGCGTTAATTGACCAACCAAGTACGCTTTGGACAAACAACTGACATTGAGAATTGACTTTGGACATTTAATGCTCAGCTGCAACTGGAACAATACTAATTGATCTCTCTCTCTCTCTCTCTCCCTCTCTTGCAGGACTACAATGGCGAGTGCCCGTACTCGTTGTCGCCGGTGAGCGCCAAAAGTCAGAAACTGTTGCGTTCGCCCCGGAAGGCCACACGCAAAATCTCACGTATACCGTTCAAGGTGCTGGATGCACCAGAGCTGCAGGATGATTTCTATTTGAATCTGGTGGATTGGTCCTCACAGAATGTGTTGGCTGTGGGCCTGGGCAGTTGTGTGTATCTGTGGAGTGCGTGCACCAGTCAGGTAACCCGTTTGTGTGATCTCAGTCCCGATGCGAATACGGTGACCTCAGTGTCGTGGAATGAACGTGGCAATACCGTCGCGGTGGGTACACATCATGGCTATGTGACAGTGTGGGATGTGGCGGCCAATAAGCAGGTGAGTGTGTTGTCCAAAACACAGACGTACGAAGCTAAACCCAACCTTCTACTTTGCAGATTAACAAACTCAATGGCCATTCGGCGCGCGTAGGTGCCCTGGCCTGGAATAGTGACATTTTATCCAGCGGCTCCCGTGATCGTTGGATTATACAGCGTGATACACGCACACCCCAACTGCAATCGGAACGTCGCCTGGCCGGTCATCGTCAGGAGGTGTGTGGTCTGAAATGGTCACCGGATAATCAGTATCTTGCCAGCGGTGGCAACGACAATCGTCTCTATGTCTGGAATCAGCATTCCGTCAACCCCGTGCAATCCTACACCGAGCATATGGCGGCCGTTAAGGCCATTGCCTGGTCACCGCATCATCATGGTTTGCTGGCCAGTGGCGGCGGTACAGCGGATCGCTGTATACGCTTCTGGAATACGCTGACCGGTCAGCCCATGCAGTGCGTGGATACAGGGTCGCAGGTGTGCAATTTGGCCTGGTCCAAGCACTCCTCGGAGCTGGTCTCCACGCACGGCTATTCTCAAAATCAGATTCTAGTGTGGAAGTATCCGTCACTGACCCAGGTGGCCAAGCTCACGGGACACTCGTATCGTGTATTGTATTTGGCCTTGAGTCCCGATGGTGAGGCAATTGTGACCGGCGCTGGGGATGAGACTCTGCGCTTTTGGAATGTATTCAGCAAGGCTCGCAGCCAGAAGGAGAACAAATCTGTTCTCAATCTGTTTGCCAACATCAGATAGACAGAAGCGAGCGCCCAATTATTTGCAGGAGATCTCCCCTAGACTGAGCTAGGCGCCAAAGGCAACACAAACAAATCAGTAACAACAACAACAACAAGCAAGCATCTAAAACTGGGAGTCGACGCACATCAAGTTATTCACTCTTTCGGCGATTTAACTAAATTCATGTTCCAACATTTTTCTTCAGTATAAAATTGTAGTTTAAATTTTTGATGATGCCCCAAAAAAAAAAAAGAAAAAAAACAAACCAAAACTCCTTCTTAACTCTTTCTTAGTTTAAGTTCTAGTTAAAAGAAGCCAATTGCCTAAACTTAACAATTATGTAATCCAAATGTCTGTGTACACATCTAATCCCTGAACAACCAGAACTGAAAACGGTTTAAGTGTAGCCTATAACTATATAAAAATTATATACAGCAATTGTATATACCTAACATATATATATATATATATAAATCGAAGCTAAATACTTTTTTTTTTGTTTTGTATTATTGTAGGTATATAGCAACTTTCCGACATAAACCCATATATAAATATATATATACATATATATTATTTTTTTTTGCTTAACCGAATAAGACTTTTTTTCTTAATTCAAGGTATATACACACTAAATTTGATGTATATTTAATAAACAAAATTTATACAATACAAAAATGTGCCCCAAAAACTGAACAACCGAATTTTATTTCATTTGAAAGTCACTTGGTACTCGTAAGACTTGGTTGTATTGGTAGAGATTGAAGAAACGGATGATGGAAGCGAAAGCAAAGACAATAGTGTAGTCCTTGGGCCAAATCCAAGTGCCATAAACGGGCTCAAGAGGAACTTTGAGCTCGGAAAAAGTCCACCACCAATCCAGAACTACTCTTGCCCAACTCATATCGGGCTAGTCCTGCATCATCAACAGTTACCAGGCGAGAGAGCCGGATATCCTAACCACTAGACAATATGGGACTATTTACTCTGGTAACTTATCCTTTACCCTCTATTTAAGCCAGCGATGGCCTCGCCTGGCCCGCAGTGGCCGACACGTGCCGAAGCTTGTGCCAAGAGATCAAACCGCTTTTCAGTCGCTGGGCAGTGGTCGACGAAGCAAGTCTGAGCTTTTGATCTTTGAACTTTTTGATTCCGCTTTTCTTGACCAACGCTGATTTAAGCCAGAGATTCTCAGCAATGGACAAAATCGGCTGTTCAGCCATGAACATACTTTTTGGCCTCTCTCTTGTTGATCAACCCTGCTGAAATTAGATCAGACTTCACCAGCCAGGGCCCCGGGGGGCCGAACTCACGGCAAATCACACCGAATGCTTGCCGAAGTCATGCATTACTGTGTATTAGAGAGAGAAATAGTTACATTTTTGCGCTCTCTTGTTGGGGAAGCCTGATACATGATACAACTAATACAGGTATGGCACTCAGCCAACATTGTGGCCTAAGCGCTTTTGCTCAGAGCGCGAGAGAGACGGAGAGTAAAAGATCCACATATGTACAATGTACACACGAATTTAGTATATGTGTATAACAAAAACGCAATGAAGCAAAAACAAAAATAACAAAGAGATCGGTGCAACAGAAACCCACCCCTTTAAAATTCCCGTCGGCAAAACAAAAAGTGCGCTCACACACCCTTGGGTCAAGTGTCAACTGCACACTGATATTTTGTGGCCAGAGCAGAGGGCACGCTGAGAGCGTGCCATACCTTCTTCGTTGTAACATGGACTGATCTAAACCTCACTTCTCTCTGTCTTTTCCCAACTACACGTACATACCGAACACACGTATAGCCGCTACAACAACAACACTTTATCTTATCCGTCTGAGTAGCTGACCAGTCAACGAGGGAGCGGACGAAAGCAGGAACTTCTCACAGAACCAAAACCAGGGCAGAACGACATCGCACCTGGCTGTTATATCTTCCGATCTCTCTGACCATATGATGCACTCCTAACAGCTCCTAGCAGGACTTCCCAGCTTATACACTGAAGCAAGGGGGTATTCCACCATAACGATGCGTGTAACTAACACGACTTCTGCCATAGCTGTGGAATATGGCGGATAGAGAAAGCATTCAGCATTAAATATGTGACTACCCTACCCTTCTTAGGAAGCGCACTCAGTAATTGGGGGAGAAATTGTGCTTCGAACATCTAGATCAGCGATGCCCAGCCGTATGCTCTTTGGGTACGTTTTATTTTTGTAATTGCACTGAAGATAGGAAATCAATGTTCGTATACATGCAGGGCGCGAGTTTTATAAAACGACACACATGCAAACGATTTCGTGTGTATGCGTCGCGTAGAACAAAAACCGGTTTTGTTCTCTTCTTTAATTGGTGTTTGCGCGCGCAAGCAAACTGATCAACAACAATTTCATGTGATTTTGTTGTTGCCTTACCCAATTTCAATGTGATTTTCATAATGGTATTGGTGCTTTTCTTTGTGAGTATTGGTGAGTGCTCTGCCGTATGGGACCTAGCTTTCTCTTTATCGACTCCTTAAATATGGTTTATTAGTGCCCTTATATTTTCTCCTGCAACTTTAGGTCTTTCATTTATTGTAGTTTTGGGTTAATGAAAGTATAGTATAGGTCCGTCCCATATTCAAATAACACAGGACTACAAGTTTTTGTAGCAGAGAAGATATCAAACTTGTATTCATATGTATTTTTGGTCGCTCAATTCACATGAATTGTCCGTTTTCCCCTAACACGTCAGGTTTACGAGATATTTGCATAAACGTTAGCGAGGTTGGTTTACAATTGTAGCTCCTTTAGCCACATTAATGTAAGCTGCATTGAATGACGTTATAGAAAAACCAAACATGAAGTCCCAGCAAGCATTTTATGAAATTTCTGATCACACTCGAGTCTTTTTCGAGTCCTCAGTCTGATTAAAATAGTCATAAATGCGCTCGTTTTCTGATCATAAATTATACTTTTGTTGGGAGAAATTGGTACCCTAGCCGCGACTCTGTATGAAGACTTTTCACCCGTTTTTCTCATCAGTTTCGGCTCATTTGCGAGTCTTTTTCGAGTCCTTTTTTAATGAATCACATTTTGAGCAAATGCACGAGTCATAAAATCGCACATGAAACTAATCACTTTTTAATCATCAATTGGGCTCGAAAAAGACTCACCAAACTGAGGAATCACCTAATGATCTTCCAAATGCTAGGTGGGGTGCTGATTTTGCTCATAAGATACAAATTGTTTGGATTTTTAATAAGGAAAATGTGGTTATTTATTTATATCCAAGTTTAAGCAATTCTGAAAAAAGTCTGAAGTCTAAGGGAATACTAATAGATAGTCCTCTGTCTCTTCTAATTTATTATAGAAAGTTAAAGTTAGGGACCAAAAACTACAAATTGTAGACTATTTTTTTTTACATTTTTAAAACAATATTAACCTCCAAAATTTCCTCTAATTAACAAAAATCTATTTAAAATAACTTTTTAGTATGCACTTTTTATGTTTTTCAATAATTACTTTGTTATTTTCAACCTACAAGAAATTTTCATGGAAAATATTATGCAAAAAAAAAAATCGACAATTTTTATAGTTTTTGGTCTATAACTTTAAAAAATTTAAAAATGTGGTAAACTAGAGGAGATCAAAGAGTATTTAAAAGTGACTTTAAAAGTTTTTTCTGTCCACAGACCTTTTTTGGCAGATTTTTTTAAGCTTGGCGAAAAAAATAGTCAAAGTATTTTGCTTCAAGGTCAATAAGGGTTGATTGCAATTCTATGCAATCAACACACTTTAACAGAGCCAACACACAACATTATTGGGAAGCAATGGTACGTCTGTACAACCGGCTGTTTCGGAATTCACCACAATTCATTCATCAGCAGACTTTGTTGCTTCCACACTTCAACCACTGACAATTAGCGCTATTTTTACAGCTCAAGATGCGGAGTAAAGGCTTGAGAATTCAACTTATGTGAAAACCAGCCCAAAATTCCTCTTGTGAAAGTACAGCCAGCCAGAAATTATGCTATGGTTTGAAGGTGGTACCAATTTTGTTATGTGTTGAGCGTTACTGTTGTTTTTAGCTTTTTGGCTGTTGCTAGATTCTAAACATTTTGTTTAGTGATAATTCTTGCTCGTCTACAAAACAATAGATTTTTATCAAAAAATAACCACATTTTCCGTATTAAAATCCAACAATTGGTATCTGATGAGCAAAGTCAACCCTTCGTGTTTGGGTTTTCTATAAAGTCATTCAATGTAGCTAACATTAAAACAAAATTTGATTTCAAAAGGTTACGTAATGCGGCCACAGGACCTACAAATGTAAACCAACCTCGCTCAACACACGTTTATGCAAATATACGTTATGTAATATGTTGGGGGGAAACGGACAATTGGTTTGAATTCGGCGACCAAAAATACATATGGAAAGTTTGCTATCTTTTTTGTTGCAAAAACTTGTTAACTTGGGTTAGCTTAAGGAAGAAATAAATGTTTAAGTTAATTCGAAACGAATATCCCATATATCATTAAGGGCTTAAATAAATGAGGCATACTTTTTGGGATGAGAGCTTAGCTCAGACATAAAAGCTCTCGTTTAAAGCTTGACTCATTAAAAAAAGCACTTGCGCCCCTGCTGCTTTAGCTTTTCATTCATAACAAACACGTAGTAAAAGCCCGAAATCAGTTAGCTTAGCTTTTTTTTACTTAAAAGCTTTTCGTATGGCTTTTTGCACTTCTTTGGCTTTGGATTGCGCCGCTGATGCGTTGGTGTTGTCTGCGTTTACCCTAACGGAAAATAGGGTATGTGGGCATCAAATGGAATTTTGAAATAGCTATTCTCATTATCTTTCAGATAGTTTCTCAGCTGAATTTTTGGGGAACAACCAATATTTTTGTTAAACAAATTATGGATTTGGAATGTATCCATATGTGACCCAATTGGTTTTTTTTTGGGGCGGAAGCGGCAGTTAATGTTCCATATAACGTTTTTTAAAGTATCTACAAATATTTAAATATTCTAGAATTTTGTAAACTTTTTAACTAAACTGCAGTGTTTCGGATACAAAAGTTCGTAATAGAGAAGTTCGAGTGTAACTAGCAACTTTTTGAAATATAGAGCCAAATCTGATCAAAACCCGGTTTAACTAAAAATAATAGCAGGGGATAGCTGTAGAACCTGCTCCAAAGAAAACAAAGGCGTTACTGGCCTGCAAAACTCCTAGAAATCGGGCGAGATTCGAACAACGCGAAATTTGTAGGGTTCAGGTTCACGGGGCGTGTTTATAAGGTCGGTGAACCTGGTATTTAGACCAGCGGTGGGCACGAAATTTAAGCTTGAGAGCAGTCCAAAACAAAAAACAAGCCTTATTAGCAAAGCTTGAGTCGAGCACCAATCCAAACACACTGCATATAATTTATTTTTGCAGCCGTTTGCTTGTGCGATGTTGTGAGGTCTTTAAATTTTGACTGGTAGCCTCAATTTCTACGTACACAGAGGAAAAAATTCAGGAACATTGGACTCAATACGAGCCCAAACGTTGTCGAGAAGATTTAAGACATTTGTTCTCATAAAATTTGAGATTATTTCGATCTTGTTTTGAGTTGGCAGCAACGTATTTTATGCCTGTGTATATAAATGAACGAGTTTAGTCCGACCACAGTTAATAGATGGACAAAAACAACCTTTTACAGCAATCTTTGCTTCTCTTTGGTTGTGAGAGAAGAGAAACACATTATTTTTTTTTTCGATTCTCCCATGTCTGGCTCGACCCTTCTTCTTCGCATGTATGTAACCTTGTGTAAGACTAGGCTAACAATATGTATGTATGAGACAAACTATATACGCTCTCTCGTTCTCTCTCGCACTAACTCTTTCTCTCTCTGCTCATGCTAAAGTCTAGAGCAGGGGTGCCCAAGCCTATTCCGCAAGCCACGCATTTGTTTTTGCTTTACGCATAGGAATATCCCGCGCGCATACCATTTACGCGGCCATAAGATTATAAAAAGCAAAAACAATTTCATATGCGTGCTCTCCACTCTTTCTTTCCGAACGAAGGTTTTGTTGTTGGCGCGTGCAGACCTGCAACAACAACATTATGTGTCAGTCTCTTCTCTCTCTCCTATGTCTCTGGAAAATTAAAAAGCAACAGCAATGCCTTTTGCGTAGTCAGCGCTCGCAGGCGTGTGCTTGAGACAGCAATGACCACACACACACTCACACAACCAAACAAAAATCGGTTTTCTCTTTCTATTTCTTGTGATTGTTCTTGCTTGAGTTGTATTTTGTGCATTTGTATTGGCTTTCACGCACTCGTAAGCTCATTCTGGGCACCCCTGGTCCAGAGCAAGCTAGCACGCAGCCACCTTTTCAACTAACACACATTTTCTAACCGGTTGACTGACTTGGGCCTGCTTGGAATTGCTGTCAGACCGATCAGTGCTGTGTGCTCCACCTCTGCCACTTACAGTGAGCGCGATTGCAGCACACATTCGGTTGAGGGAAGACCCGAGACCATTTTTTGTTTGTTTTTTTAGGTCATTGGTGTGAGCAAAGCGAACTGAAAATAGGGTTGAGAGTCATTTACGAGCTATGTTTTGAACCTATAGTAGCTACGGTTCGGGAAGTTGAATATTTGAAAAGTTTTGGTTCATGGTTCGGTTCGAGGGACCCAAAAAACCCGGCGTCAGGCTTAGTGTTAAGTGTGAATTGCACTTGTTGCGCCGTCCGCTTGTGCGCGCTGGCGCCGGTACACATCGACTTTTAAGCAAGGTAATTGCTTGTGTGACTGAGGGGCACCAGTTTCCGAAAAAACAACTCTAGGAGTAATGAGAGCAAAGGCGTGTATTTAGACCTTAAGATTTTGGGTGGAGAAAAATTGAGAATTTCTTACTTGGAACAAAAATACGTTAAGCATGAAAATTCTTCATCTATGTATCAATTTTTGTATTCCAAATTTCATCATTTACGAGTGTTTTAGCTACTTTTTGCATTTCCAAATTTAAATACGAAATTTGAACAAAATTTCTTTCACTACAAAAACGAATAAATTTTCAAATTGGTTTGGTTTTACTTTTTTCTGCTGCATTAAACAGCTTTTCAAAAAGTCTCAAACTAGAGTATACAAACTTCGACCTGGTCGCTGCCCCTTTCCGATTTTTTCTTTTTTTTTTGTTTTCAATTTGGCCAAGTCCAAGTTTAACATCGCTTGGCGCGCCAGAATCAAGTTCAGTTGCGCCGCAAACGCGTTGCGGAAATGTTTTGTTGCGAGCATCGTCGGCTACAGAAACGCGCCCACGTCCTTGTCCAGGCAGTAACTGCTCCTAGAATACTTGGCGCTGATTTCAATTAAATAATCAACCAAAAAACAAAAAAAAACAAAGAATACCTCAGACAAACAGGGGAATAAAGAGAATCATTCCCAGGTACTAAAACAGGAATCGGGCGAAACATAACAAAATGGACATTAAAATTTTTTTTTTCAAGTGACTTTTTGTGTGCAGAAAAGTGCGTCCTTGCCTGGCAGCTGCCTTTTTCAAGGTCATTTTACGCATCAAGGCCAAGCAGAGTGGTAAAGAGCAAAAAGGGAGGGATGCGGGTGGGGAGATGTTTTGGCTAAATGTCAAGAGGTGAAGGCAAAAACAGGCGGCCTTGTGATTAAAGTACGCAACAGAACAACTGCAATTAAAGTGCACAAAGTGAAAGTTTTAAATGAAATTCTTTCTAAGTAGCTTAGAGGTTCACAGAAATCCAAAACTTGAAATTTTCATTAACCTAGGTCTAAATTTGTCGGAGTTATGGGTAGGTCCCTTTTAAGAAGGTACCAAGGAATCCAATCGGGATGAAATGATCTTCAAAGTGATTCTTTGGTTCTATAACTTTCAGTTTCATTAAAGTAAATCGCAATTAGTCAGATTTATAAGTCCAGTCAAGGCACTTGAAGACCCGATTTTAGTAAACATCAGTTTGCTAACTTTCTATTTTGAAGAAAACTTGGACTTTGCTTAAGTCTTTATTCTGGTGCTTAAAACCTCTAATAAAAAGATTAACTCGAAACATGTTCTTCTCAAATTGATATAATAACACTGTGACACATTTTGTAACCCTAAAAAGTTAAGCCGTCTGTTGAATTGTACCGAATAAATTAGTTAGTAGTAACTTAAATTTTAGGTAAATTCGGTTAATTTACTAAGAATCTCCTCAATAAATGCTGCCAATGACTCCCAGCTTTCTCCATTTAGGATTCGTTTAGTCTGCTCTGCTGATAGTATGCTTCGATTGAAGCGTAGCATCCCCATCTCGGGCAAATTGACAAAAAGAGTTCTCTCAGATTACAAAGGCTACATTTCTGAAGTCTGAAGACTTTCTTAATAAAGAAGGTTACTTCCGGATATCGCAAATAACCCCAAATCTCTGCTGCATAGCTGTGTATAGATCAGAGTTGCCCAGCGATAGCCCCTGGGGCGCGAACATACTCACCAATTCGCACCAAATGCTTCACGAAGTCAGAGAGAGACACAGTCACATTTTCGCGCTCTCTGCTTGGGGAACCCTGGTATAGATCGCACTGCGGCAAGAATGAGTGCATACTTGATACTTGGCTTCATGTTCTCTCTACATAACAATGGCCGTGTTCAGCAGAACAACTTGCTCGCTGATCAAGTATAAATTTGCAATAATCTTCCTTCTGAACTCGAGTGATGCGGTATAATAATAGCCAATTTGGATTAGAAATAGTACGCTACTTTAAAGAGATACTGCTCCCTCCAACAGCACAAACTATTCGATGAATAATTCTTTTCTGATACCTGCTCAGAGATCAATTATTCTGCTGAACACGCCCAATGCTTTCCATGAGCAGTTGATAGCTATTTTGGACTCTTTCAGCTTCGTCTTGACATGCTCTGTAAAAGACATATTTGCTGACAAGAGAACTCCTAGATACTTCAATCGTCTGACTATTTCTAGTCGGATACCCTAAATGTTACAGTTTTCATTACTAGCTCAGCGGCCTCCACCTGCCCTGATGACCATTATTGTCGATTTCTCCGTATTGATTTGCAGACTCCACTGGTGACAGTACTCCGTGACTTTGTTAATCATTTGCTGAGGCATGTGCACATGTCGTCGGCATACATTAGCGTCTTAATAGTACGACCTGCTATTGATATTCCTTCAGGCAGGTTATCAGTGATGTCGTCTACATATAATAAGATGCAGCTCTGCCTAACTCCCGTGCTGGTTTCAAACCAATCCGACATTGTGGTTCCATATCATACTGCGGCACTATTATCTGCATATAGATTTTTTAACGCCCACAAAATATTAGTGGCTAGGCCTAAGTTGCCAAGCTTGTATCGATTCGAATGCAGCCTTAAAATCGATAAAGAAAATATACAAATTTTTACCTTTCTGTAGAAAGTAATTCGCTAAGGCAGACAGAGCGAAAACGCTGTCTATTGTCGGATAGCTGTTCCGAAAGCCAAACTGGCATTCGCAGAGCGCTCTTACTTTAATGTCCTTAGCAAAGTTGTGGCTCTTGGTTTGGTCTACAAAACATTTTTTTAAAGCAAATCAAAAATATAACATCTTCATTCCCAAAATTACAGAAAAGTGTTGCCAAAAAAAAAAAACTTTTTCCCCCACTATCTTACAGGTTTTCAACTTTATTTTGAAACCCGTTACAAATTAGGACAAGTAAAACATTACAAAGTTGTAGCTTAGACCGAAATAAACACACCAATTTCATTTAGTTAGTCTTTCATATACTTATACCATTAGCCAATTGCTACCAAAAATTGTAAGATTTTTGCAGCTTGGTAAGAATTCTAGGTGCTATATGAAGGATCCCTCGAATGAAGTTGGTTTGTTCTAACCAAGGCTACAAACACCGAACCCCTTAGAACCGGTTCAGTTTGTGTCTTTTGGGTCCGAAGCAGTGTTGCCAACGCCTCTACACAAAAAAAGGACGGTTGAACCCAGAAAAAAAGACAGAAAACGGACAGATTTTTTTTCAAAAGGCTAAAAAAACAGGACAAGCTATGTTTCCTTATTAATATAATAAAGATTTAATGAATATCAGAAAATTGATAGTTGGCGACCTTTCTAAATTGTAGAAAATTGAGTTTAGCCGGCTCGAGGTCAAACACACAGATCTATATGCTGTTTTTTCGGTTATTCCGTTTGCTGACCGGCAACCATTTTCAGGTATACCATTTTTTACAAGTCTGTGCCGTCTGACGTGGAGCTTCTTTTCGCTTTATTTTCGTCTAATTTTTCGATATGACTTGTTTTATCAGCATCAATTTCGTGTGCATTCGTTCCAATTAACCGAAGACAACTATCAGAAACTTGATAGTTTTGGCCACATGTTGGGCACCAAACATTGCTAGTGCCGCCTCCTGACGACAAGCGATGTTGAAAGTGGCTGAAACGTTATTTTGTTTTCCTTGTGCAAAGGGTACTGCATTTTGCATGTGTTTTTTTTGTGTAGCCATGTGCGCGGACCTGGTCAATCTTTGGATTTAAACTGCAATTGCAGTATGCCTTCGGATCCGGATCCTTGGTATTCCAAGGACATCCAATTCTTTAATTCAGGTTCTCTTAACCAAGGTTCGAGAAATTTTGTATTGTAAACATCTTTCGGCATGTTGAAACTTTAAAGCGATCGATATTCGATTCATCTGATTTTGATTACACACAAATAAAACATCGCTTTGAAAAATGCTTATCGAAGGCGGAGAATCAATATGAAAGCGATGCCACATACTTGCAATTGTTAAACTGTGAGCGCCTTGGAACAAGTAAAAAAGGATGAATAAAGGATGAAATAAAATAAAAAGGTAATTTTTTCCGGATAGGGGACGTTTCAAAATTTTTCCGGAATTCGCGGTTTCAAAAAGGACAGATCTGTCCGCAAAAAGGACAAATTGGCAACACTGGTCCGAAGTACCGGAACATGAACCGAACTCTTAATATTTTTAACTCTTCGAACCTGATCCCGCTTTTTCGAACAATTTTTTTCGGTTCATAAAATTAAGTAGTTTTTCCAAGTAAGTTGTAGAAATTCCTTGTAATATGACTGCTATCATTGAAGAAATTCTCAAATCTAAAATCTAGATTGAAAATCTCGTTTTCGAGAATTTTGCAATCTTGTAAAAACAACATTGAAAAACTTTGAAGTGAGCTTAGAAATCTTAAAAACAAAATTTATCATCTCGCAACGACCTCTTCGTCGTTCTAAGACACATAGTTGAAGCTTTTGGCACGGCCGCTTAGCTGGCTTTGCCATCGGGTGTCAAGTCTACCAGTTGCAGTATAAGAACTCAGCCTGCAAAAATCTCGGCTCTTATACGGCGATTGGTTGCGCCCAAATATTGGCACCCGAAAATTTTTGAAATTTATATAAGTTGTTCAGAAAGAAGAAAATGTTGATAGCTCTAAAACAAACAGCACCCCCAAAGTAGAGTTCGCATACTTTATAAGCTGCATATAGAAAAATTCAAAAACCAGTGCTAGACTGTGTGACTCGATGGAACTCAACCTACAAAATGTGCGAACGTTTTCTAGCTCTTACAGATTTTTGCATTCAGAGTTCTTTAAAAGACTCAAAATATATATGATTTGCTGCACCCAATTTATACAACTTCTTTAAAACATTGTTTATTAATATCTTCTTCTTTTTCTTTATTGGCCCGATATTTGCATCTTGGCCTCTGCTTTAAATGCCCTCCTTTCGCTTCAGATTCGTGCGAGCTGGCACCAGTTGTTCACACCAAGGTTGGAAATGGTTGACCAGACTGGTGTCCCCCATAGAGCTAATACAGTTCGCAATAATTTTTGTTCTTCGAGAGAAGGCTCTGCTCTTGAACTCCCTACTGAGCCCATAGTAGCATCGGTTTCCAAGAGTAATTCTTCTTCGGATTTCCCGGCGGATGTTGTTGTCGTTGGTTAACATCGTACCGAGTTAGAAACGAGAGCGTAAGTTAAAGTCGGCTCTAACCGACTTCGATATACCCGTTACTCATGGAAACAAATGTTTAATAGCCTTCCTGTATGCCTGAGGTGGGTCAGCCGAAAAGTATGCAACATTTTTTAACTCGTCTCTCTCTCTCTCTCTCTCTCTCTCTCTCACTAAGATTGCTGCTGAACGCAATGCTTAGGTTATGAGTGGGGTGGGTGGTGGGTGTTAACTGATCGTTTTTTGCTCATAACTTGAGTATCGTTCATCCGATCTTTATCATTCCTTCAGCAAATCGATAAATAATTTTAAGTACTAGATATCTCTAGAAAGTACGAACCATCTATCATCAAAACTGTAGGAGATATGACGTTTTTTCCAAATTGCGGGGGCGTGAGGGGGCGTGGCAAAAATTGAAAATAAACTTGATCTGCGTGCAGACAATAGGAGTCTACATTTCAAATTTGGTTGCTCTAGCTCTTCTAGTCTCTGAGATCTAGGTGTTCATACAGACAGACGGACAGACGGACAGACGGACAGACGGACATGGCTATATCGACTCGGCTGTTGATGCTGATCAAGAATATATATACTTTATATGGTCGGAAATGATTCCTTCTGCCTGTTACATACATTTGCACGACTTTAGTAGACCCTTTTACTCTACGAGTAACGGGTATAAAAATTCTCTAGAACCCCAAAGCTGTTCTCTCCCATTGTAAAAGCTTGTCCACGACGCTTAGACTCACTGCGCGTGGATACTAGGTACTTCGTCTTGACCTCGTTTACCGCTAAGCCCATCTGTATAGACTTATTATCAATCTCTGAAAACGCCCTGCTTACCGCTCGTTAGTTTTAGCCAAAAATGTCAATAACATCGACATATGCGGGTAGCATTATATCTTTATAAAAGATCTGTTGGCATTTGGACACTGGGGCAGTATATACTCCATCAGCAGATTAAAGAAGAAACACGATAGGTATCACCCTGTCTAAAACCTCTTTTGGTATCAAATGGCTCGGAGAGGTTCTTTCCTATTTTGACGGAGCGTACTTCATTGCAAAGTCGAACGTACTTTGCTGGTATACCAAAGGTAGACAGGGCATCAAAGTCTTACACTGACTGTAAAGCCGCACCCAAACTCGTGCTTGGAACCATGTCCGCTGTAGTAGATCTCCCATTGATTGATGATGTACTTAACTTGTGCCCCTGTCCAATCTTTCGAATTTCCTTAAGTGCGGTAACGTAATATGAATATCTCTCGAGGACATTCACCAACTGAATATCAGCACCATCTCTAATGAGGGTGCGAACATTCCAGGTGCATATCCTTAAATCGTTGTCCTTAAAACGTTTGCATGAGTCGTCTTCAGAGGGTGTCCGTATTCGAGGCGTTGCTGTTGCAGTTTTTTCATTGGTGGAGTGGAGAACGCACCAACGTTCTTCTATTATGAGCTCAGTACCAATATTGGCTGCAGTGTTCTTAGACCCGAGATAGATTTCAAACTTTGTTAACTTCTGACCAAAAAAAAGTAGCAAAGCAGCACATTACAGACATGCTGAAGCTCCAAAAAGAAAATTCAACTTTAAATGATGATATAGATTTCTTCGAAAATTGTCAAAGAGAACATACATCAATAAATGTTTTGAAATTTTGAAAAGGTAAAAAAAAACGAGGACTTAAAAAATATTTCCTAAACTCTACTTGCTGTTCCAGCAACTCAGGTATCAGTTGAACGAGCCTTTTCAACACTTATGTTTGATCTTTTTGTTCTTACAGCTGGTATAGATAAACTTGGCCCTGGCCTTCCCTTGGATGTGCTGTTTGAGCCAATTTTACATATTTTTTACAAACATAACGAGACCTCGAGCCAGCAAAAACTTGAAGGTTTGATTATCATAAAGGTCGTTAAACATACACAGAAATAAAGAATATTATTTTAAAAGTAAGTATTAATAAATCGAAACTATTCTTTTATGTTCAAGCGAACCGAGGTTCGAACCAAAACCTTGGGTTCAGGGGTTCCAGGAACCGGTCCGCAAACCGAACCTTAGATTTTACAAAGGGGTTAGAGCCCCGACCAGGACAGAACCTTCTGCAAAATTTTAAAGGTTTGCAGCCTTGGTTCTAACTAGGGATGCCGATAATAATAATGCTATATAGAAATATCGATCTTTTTGTTTAATTCTCTTCATTTGGTCTGCCCTCCTTTACAGTAACTTGTTCTCTCTCTCTCTCACACACATACACACAAGCAAATGTAAGGCATGAGTAAGTTTGTAGACTCATTCTCACTTACCACATGGCCACATGTTTTGATGGTGTAATTTAGAAATCAATTTTGATTTCTACTTAGTTTTAGCCTCACCCACAACAAGCAACTTGGGTACTTGGTTATCATGTAGAACTCTGGCATTTGCTGGTCAAATATCGCACCATTCCATTGTGTGGACTTAGTCAAAACTCAATATTTATATTTGACTGGCAACAGTATTTTCGCACGATGGAATGGCATCTAGTTAAGTGTCCAAAGCTGTTAGATTTGCTCAATGATTAGCACAGCCTTTTTTTGTTTGGGGGGAAGGTCGTTCATTAGGTATCGTTCTGGCCCAAGAAGTGACTTCCTCTAGCCAATTAACGCCTGTTTAAAGCTGGCGGACTGGCCTTCCCCCCAGCTGTGGGAGGAGGCACGGTGAATGACCGACCACTGTCCCAGTACAAAGCCTGGTCTTTGTTTGTCTCTTTGATCGATACACCAACTATTTATGATCCCCCCGTGACCTCATTTAGTGTTAACTCATCCTGCTCTTCAACTTGACCCCAATTTCGCTGTAGTTGTGATTGGGCAAGGACAACCTCCTTTTGGCACGTACTCTGACTGGCAGCAATTACAGCGATAAAAGATCTCTCGCTCTCTGGCCGTCCAGCAATTACGAAGACCAGGTCTGGGCCATTGTCAGTGGAACCTTCTGTTTCGGGTTTTCGGTTGTGTGTGTGTGTGTTTGTGTGTGTAGTGACTGTGTCAGAATCTCAGCTGGAGCGGACAGTAGCGTGACATTCAAAAGTTGCATCAAGTGAAACCAGTTTAGATGCGCTTACCAGGCCAAGTGAAGGGTTAAGCAGGAGGTAGCTACAGGTGCAGTTATGATTGATGATAGTGTTGAAGACACGCCTGCCCCCACCCCACACATACCCTCAACCACCTACTTAGGCCCCTGCACTATGAGTAATTTTGGCATATTTCGGGTAAAAAGTTAGTTTAGAGAAAAAAAGATAATATAATCCCATTGCCTACAAAACACAAAATGAGCACGAATTTAGCTCGAATTAAAGAACCAAAATTCTTACAAATTCAGCAATGTATAAATCGCGCTCTTTAAATTGTTATTATGAAGGTCTATAAAAAAACACAGTTATAAATCCATTAGAAGTGCTCTCTCGAATCGATCCTTACGATAGGATCAGTGTTGCCAACTTTTGTTGTGAAAAAACTGTTTTTGGCGGCACAGAGAAGGAAAAAGCCTGTAATTTTTTTTTTTTATGTAATTATATGAGGTTTCTCGTCCTCATACTTGTCGTAGACGTCACTTGTGCCAAAGACTCTGAAACTTACATAGATGAGTAACGGGGAAATGTGCGATGTGTACCTACGATATGGGCATTTCCAAGGAAAGGTCAACCAAAAACCGAAAACATCAACTCATTTTATGCAGTTAACTTATCTTATGTATATCAATAAAAGTTCCTGAATGAAAATTTGTATGTTTTTGATGATTACGCAAAAGGATACATATTTAAGTTTAGGAAAAGCATTAGAAGTACGGCGTTAGAGAAAGGCTTGTCACGTATCGTATGTCAAGTTGCGTATCATAATGAGTCAAATGTAAAAAAAAGCAACATTTATTTTTGAATAAATACATATATAGCTACATCATTGCAGATCATATTAAAGTTAGTTGCATTAAGAAACTCAAACGCATTCCGCAGAGTTTTGCATTTTTGTGAAACAAGACAAAACGAACTTCCATATTCTGTCACGTTGCGTATAACTTTTGTCTGCCTGTATCTTGGGACATTACTGTCTACAATTCTCAGCTTTTACATTAAATATAGTGCTACTAAAGTGCTATCCAAACACGAATAAGCGGAAATTTATTGTACAATTTTTCTTTGTTTTTCTTCATAATAAAGGCTTCAAAATTCGTACGATTGTCACGTTCGTAGCTGTGGAAATTCCCATATATGCCCATATGTGTGCAAAGTTTGTTCGGCAAATTTCGCACACACACTCACATGTAGAATCGAAGGTCCATATTGAACTTTCCCTTTGTCATTCACTTGTATTTTCTTCTAGGAAAATTCTTCCAAAATACGAACAATCAGCCATGCTCCCATTTTCACTTTCGCAAAACTTTTGCGATTTCAAACCAGTTTTTGGACCAAATTCGGGCTCCAAATTGCAAAATGTTTGCGACGGCAAAAATCGAAGCATGGCTGAATGCTTTGATTTTTTTTTTTGTCGTTCAATGTTTTAAAACGAAAACTATTGATTTAATTAAAAGTTTTGTAAATGACAAAATGTAAATGTATTTTCAAAGATCTATATGAAAACTCAACAATAACTTCATACCAATCTTCCGGAAAATTTATCCCCCTGGGTGGCAAATGGGTGGTCTAGGTGGATTGCGCGAAATGTTAGTTGAAAATAGACTTGATCTGCCTGCAAGTATAAGAAATATATGACCCACATATATCAAACCTCTATCTCTTACCATCTCTGATATCTGTTTGCTCATACGCACAGACGGATAGACGAACAGACAAATGGACAGATGCTCGGCTGATGATGATGATCAAGAATATATACACTTTATAGGGTCGGAAATGATTCTTTCTCCCTGTTTACTTTTGCACAAACTAAATATACTATGTGTAACTTTGGTATAGAGAATAATAAAATATAAAAAACGTGATTTTACAATTTTGAAAAATCTACCCCCAAAGTCAAAAAATGGGTGGAAAACTGTTGTACGAAACTTTTACGTTTTTCATCCGATCAGCTTTAAACTTATTTTAAAAGCTTCAAATTCCAAAATATTACCAAAGTGTTTTTTAAATTTTGGAGCTAGG
Organism: Lordiphosa magnipectinata; assembly: GCA_037044535.1. Classification (NCBI taxonomy): domain Eukaryota; kingdom Metazoa; phylum Arthropoda; class Insecta; order Diptera; family Drosophilidae; genus Lordiphosa; species Lordiphosa magnipectinata. The sequence continues at coordinate 10,063 of JBAMBO010002367.1, read as the reverse complement.
TTGGGCGAGCGTTCAGTTTCAAGCTTACATACAAAAATATGGAATACCAGACTTTCAAACTTTCTCAAAATATCAATATCGATAATATCAAAAAACCAAATTTTTAATATCGATATTTTATATATCTGGTTGAAAAAACATCGATATATCGTTATTTTCTAAAGCTTAAGAAAACTGAAATGTTTTTAACGTCTTCATCATAAGACAACTAATGACTAGTGGCCGTTTTTTCTTATCTTTTCAATATCATAACTTTAAGATTTAAATGAATTAGTTTTCTGAAACTAGACTATACATTACGTGGGGTGTCAATTTGTATGGGTGGAAAAAGGTCAGCAAAGCAAAAACGAAATCTACTGCAATTTCTAAGAAAATTTCACCAAGAAATGGCATAAATGAAAATTATAGATAATAATATGCAGAATAAAATAAGTATATGCTTATATATGTAAATGTTTTTATGTCATACAACAGAAGGAAGGCTGACGGATTTAAACCAAGCTTTAAATGTTTGTTTATTATTAGTTAATCAATGTAAAGCTGTAAGCTATGAAAATTATCAAATAAAAATAAACATCTATCTATCTATCTATCTATCCATATGTCTAAAATGTAGTGTGCTTCCTAGCCCGCGAAAATCGACCTCAAATATTAAGAGCATTTAGGGCCGATGTCTCTTCTCCCACATAGCTGCTATGTGTCATATAATATAAGCCTTAGATTTACTCTATTATTTGTTAGTTTATATAATATAGCTGTGAGATAGCTCTATGTAGAAGATATGAAATCGGGCCTTAATGATTCTGTAGAAATAAACAATTTTTATTTTTCCAACTTAGAAATCGCACTTTGGTCAAAAAATCTATGGCTAAATAACGTAGTTGTCCGAATATTTCGTTTATTTCTATACGCTTTGTTTGTATTCAGTCATATAATTTGCACCTGCGACTACCATAGTAATTTTTTCTGATATATCGTTTATAAGAATATCGATAATCGCCTATATCGGCCCAACAAATATCATAACGGAATAACCCTTATAGTCCAACAAAAATATCGATCAAATATTGACAACCCCACCCCAAAGTAGGAAAATTAACCAAAAGCTATTGTATGAAACTCAACTGTTCTTTATTCGACTATCTCCAAACTTATAAAATATTACCAACGTGTTTTTGAAAAATCCGGAAAATTTGGTGGTAAATTGTTACAAAACAGAAACTTTGGTAGTTTCCATTCGACATAATATTCAAAGCTCCATATGGAAATTCCATAAATAAAGCAATTTTTATACCCTTGTAGAGGGTATATTAAAATTGTCCAGATGTTTGTAACGCATAGAAGGAAACATCTCCGACCACACAAAGTATATATATTCTTGATAAGCATGACGTGCTGAGTTGATATAGCCATGTCCGTCCGTCTGTTTCTATACTATATCCTCCGTCAGTTTTAAAGCTATCTCAACCAAACTTTGCCGGAAGTCTTTTGGTACAAATACGCTGCACATTTGTCGGAACCGGCCGGATCGGATGACTATAGCATATAGCTGCCATAGGAACCATCGGTCGAAAAAGTAGTTTTAAGTCTTCAACGCAAACGTCCCCAAACATCGTATTTCTAAGTTTTCTATGCTTTCACATAATTCCACCAAGTTTTATGAAAATCGGAAAACTATTTAGTATAGCTGCGATACAAAAGATATGTCTGAAAAAAAGTCTTAGTAGGAAAAACTTTTTTGTTTTCAATGCTGTCTCTCCCAAACTTGTTACTGATACGATTCTGCCAAGTTTGATTTAAATCGGATGACTATAGCATATAGCTGCCATAGGAACGATCGGTCGAAAAAGTAGTTCTAGTGAGAAAAACTTTTTTGTTTTTAATGGTAGCGTCTTTATACCTTCCAGTTGTGAATATTATCAGTTTTCACACAATTTTGGGGAGTTCGGTCAAAATCGGATGAATATATCATATAGCTGACATATAACAAACTGGGAAGCAAATGCGCAAAGTAGTGGCTCCTTCCAGGGTATATAAACTTCGGTCGAGCCGAAGCTAGCTTTCCTCTATTTTTTCTTTTTAAGTTCATTCACCTGCGCTTTAAACTCATTCTCAAAACTGACTTACAAATTTTGGAAAATCTACATACACAAATGCGAGCGAAGCCGCGGGTATAAGTTAGTCAAGTATATAATCAGTTGTATTTCGATTCTAGAATGTTTCGTACTTAACTTGAGTGCATCAAAGAACCAAACATACTTGAAATTTTTAAGTACAAAACAGTATGAATTCTATCCTGATCGAGCTAGAACTCTGCCAGTTGTACATATGACGTATATCCCCATACTGGATCAGCATATCATCTGAAGCGCCTAGCTATTGTTTGGAACACTGAATACTATGAGCTGTGGTTAAGGTGTCTTTTACTCGTTAAGCTTTTCCAGCTGCGGTTAGAGTCGCGCAGTTTCTGCTCTTATTGATTTCTAAAGATCTTATTTGGTGTTAGAATAACTTCGAGGTATTTAAGTTCTTTGAGTACCTTTAGCTTTGCTCCGGTGTAGATTACTCAGGCCAACAAAATTGTGGTGATTCTAGATGATTTTCGTGTGCTGAACACGAATATGTTTTCAGAAATGATCCGTCACGTCGAGATTTTTAGTAATTTGAGCTTGAAAATACAAAAAATGACTTATTTGACTTTGTAGAGAATCTATCATTTTATTTTGACTTTCTTTGATATTGTCGGAAAGAACTACTCCTTAACTTTGAAATAAACTATCAGAAACAGTTCTACGATTTTTTTTCAATGAAGATATACCATTTTTAGTAATTGCACAAAAACCCAATATATTGTTGCTGTCCCAAGGTATGCAATGGGTTTTATTGAAAATTTTCATTGAAATTCGATACAAATTACTAGCCGGTTGTACTGTTTCTGCAAGGCATACTTTTGTTATTTTATTATTATCGAAACTATGTATTCAAAATGGTATATCTTCGCTTGAAAAAATCGTACAATTCTTTGGGATAGTTTATTTTAAAGTTAAGAAATAGAAATTTACAATAATATCAAACAAATGTATAGGTTCCCCACAAAACGTGTCTGAAGAGGGTCAAAATAGGCACTTTTTGCAATTTTAAACTCAAATTACCAAAAATCTCAACGTGATGAACCATTTCTGAAAACAGATTTGTGTTTAGCACACGAAAATCATCTGGATTCAAAACCAACCCTTCAATATACTGGACCTTGTTGCCTAGTGTTATGTATTGTTCGTTTACTTTGACTAGTTTGGCCCATATGGTGAGAAGCTCTTTATCTTTATTGGCAAAAATCTAGAGCATGTGGCTTTTCTTCAGAATCAAATGTGTTTCCGTTCAATTAGTTTTGAATAAGAGCGAAGAAAATATTAATCTCTCATGTGGTTTAACGATTTCCGTTTGCTAGCCATCGGCCTCCAATGGCCGGCCAGCGTTTGGCAGGGAATATTGCAGTCCAACGCCAACATTGTGCTTTACTTGGCGTATTATTTTCGAGTTTGATTCTTTCCAAACTTAAAATACTGTACGTTCTACAAATATTATCGAATGACGTTCAGAATCACCCGTTTGAAAATTGAAACTAGATCCAAATATAGAGAAAAATTCCCTTAAGCTATAAAGGTAAATAAAGCTAAGAAAGTGATTAAATCTGGGGTCAATTTTTGCCCGAAAAAAATATAAACTTTACGCATTGTGCCCCGCTAGACAAGTTAAAGGCAGTCAAAGTTCATATAGGTAGACAGACGCACACATTCCCCGAGGTTTAATGGCCCCCACCAAAAACCGTGTGTTTTATTTGTATTTTTTTTTTATGTTTTGTATGTTTAGGTTGAGTGACAGTCACCACAAAGATCCAAAAAAAAACTGTTCAAGTGTTTCGAGCGGTCATTGTACTTGACTCGACGTTCCAAAATAACCGATCTCGATCGGCGCTAAGGTTTTGTTTTCGTTTTCTTTTGCAAAACAACTGGCCAGCTAGGCAGGCAGCTGACCAAGTGAAGCAGCAACCGGAGCCAGAGCTCTCTGATTATGCCATGAAATTAAAAAGCAAAAGCAAAAGCATTGACATTGAAAATTATGCCACAACGGTTTTTCGGCTGATCATGCATATTGATTGCAAACTAGATTGGGTCAGGGGGGATCATTCTGATTCTGTGTGCTTATCTAAACATCTGGTTATGGGGAATCATTAAGATTGATCGTTCGAATTGGAGCGACTTTACAATTGTCATTTTGATTGATTGACTGACGGGCGGGGGCATTCTGAGACAAGTTCACCGCTTCACCATGTACAGACGAATGTATGTACCTAGCTGGAGCTGGGCATTAACAATAGCGCTACATAAATAATACTTATAATAAGCCGCTCCAAAATGTCATCATTAATTATTTCTGACTTTGTGCCGACAAACCGGGTGGAACGTGTTAAAACAAGCAATTCATAACAAAAAGAAGTAATAATACATGAAGTGCACATGAAGGAATATGAAAGATAGCGCTGACCCTCACCTTTTCAACTAAACATCTTTCAGTCTCCAGTTTATGGCAGGCTTCTGTTTTAGTTAGAGATGGACTTTGGATGTTAAGAAGATGTTCTGTTCAGAATGCTGGGTAAATCTAAGTAGAAGAGTTGCGAAGAGGCAGAAAACTTTTCAGTTCAAATACTGGCGAAAGTAAAAGTTATGCAAATGTTTTATCAAATGTCACATGTAAAGCAAAAGTTACATAAGTAAGATTGTCAAGGAAACAAAACTGCAAATTAGTTCGGCTTAGGCTTTTTGGGTAAATCAAACCAGACCTTTTAAATCTATTACCTACGGAAAACTATCTTTCGGAAAAGGTTCAGGCGATTTTGGATACTTCCTATTTTAGCCCGAAAAAACTCATTGTTTAATACTAAATTGTTTGTTGCTTTATCGACTGAAGATCCGTTTTGTAAATCCTATACAAACTCGACATGAAATATAACAAAAGTCAAGTTGTTAAATGGCAAAACAAACTTCTCATAACCAGGAACTTTTGGAAGAAAACTTAAGATTGATAGCATTAACAGTAGTTGGACTATAATCAATAACTGTTCATGGACATAACAAAAAGTTTGAAAAATCTCAGCTTCGATAAGTTATTAACCCGATCCTCTAGCTGAACCTTCACGAAGGGTTCCAACCTCCGGACCGAACCTTCCGCAAAGTTTTAGAGTTGTACAGCCTTGCAAAGAAATGCTTGTCAAGTCTTAAATTCTAAAAGTTTCTAATATGATCACGAAATAAATACCAAGGTTTCCACCTAGAAACGAAAGCCTATACATAAGTTTCAAAACACTCAGAAAAAATGAAATGAAATATTACTGATCAAACCCCGGGGCTGAAAATACCCCAGAATCCGGGCCCCACAGTTTACATTTTAGACAGTTATTGATAGAATTTACGCGCTGTACCAGCCAATCGAATGCGATATAACGCATTGTAACCTTAAATCATCGAACCAAGGCCGACTGAGCATATCGAAGTTGAGAGTTCCAGTATGAGCTGGTTGAAATTTATACCGTTTTGTAGTTAAATTTTCAAGTATGTTCCAAAAATCATATAATTTTCATAAATTTACGGAGTTTAAAGCTTCAGTTTCATATGGATCGTCCAAAATATAATGTTTGGCCTTAAACCCAACCTCGTCCCCTTTTTCCGAGCTGGGAAAGAGATTTTTCAAAATCGGGGCAGATGTTCCAGCATTATTTCACATACTATCAAGTCAATCGTTTCCCGATTTTGGGGCGGATTTTCCAGCATTATTTCACATACTACTCAAGCCAATCGGATGAAAAATAGTTTTTTGCTGCATTCTCTTTGTGGCCGGATTTTCCAAGCCTCCTTGAGGTTAGAATTTTCTTTTTGGACCAAATTTGGACTCATCAATCGTAAAATTTTTGCGAAAGCGAAAATGGGAGCATGGCTGATAGGCTTGTATTATAAAAATTCCAAAATTCTCCGTATTGGGCAAAACTTTTTATATACAACATTTTTTTATTAGGATTTGAAATAATAAAAGATAATTTTGCAAGTTATCATATTAAACAAGAGTATCTCAATTTTTTTATATTAACTGTTTGTACCCTTAGAAAGATTTTAGAGAGCAAAAGTCAATGCAATCCATAGGCCCTTTTAACAACACAAAAAGTATCCAAATGAGAAAAAAGGAGCTTGAGCAAATTTGTATTGGAAAATCTCGAAAATATGATAAAACAAATAGTGTTTTAAAGTACACAGAGGGAAAAAATAAAGAATGTTGGACTCACGATGAGCACAAACGTTGCCAAAAACAATGCATGAGTGGTTTTTCTCATTTGTAGTACAATGCTCTCATTTTAAGAACATTTTTTGACATCGCCAACACTCATATCGAGTTGACATTGTTCCGTTTATAAGAACTTGATTTGAGTTGATATTTTGAATTTTTGAATCAGGTCAATTCAGGAATTTTGGAATTTGCATCAGGAGGTGTGTCTTATAAACGGATTCCTCTCATTTTTGGGTCTTCGGTGGAATAGGGGAACGGAACATTCCTCTTTGTACTGGAAGGGAAGGAAGGGAGAGCGCTGGATATGCTGCTGCTGCTCATCCTCCGCCCATATTCCATAGGATCAGAAACATTCGCTATACAACAACTTCAACGACCCCCCATAAACTCCACACAATTTGTTTCATTTAAGTCTTTCAGAAAAACATCAAAATTTTTTCGGTCTTTACTGCACAACGTATAAAATGACGCGCTAACACATTGAGCCATTGCACACTTTTGCAGATTCACATCCAAAGGGCTGCTTATACTTGGTTTAGCTGACAAGAAGCTGAGTTAAAAAAAAAAACAAGGGAGAGATTAAAAAGAGAGCCAACTCGCTCTCTCGGGTCGGGCGTGGCGTACCAGTTGTATGTGTGTCTGCTGGTGCGGGAGGTTGTGGGTTTGATTCCGCCTCGGACCATCTAATAGAAAAAGTTTTTTCTTTCTTTAGAAAAAAGCTTTTACACACCCGATCACCTTCACCAGCTACTGGCGCCAGCTGTGAAGTAACTAGCCATGAAAAAGCAAAAATTAATTAAAATTACAAGTTAAACTGTAGGTCCCTTTCTCTTGTGCGAAAAATTATAAGCACACACGCCAAGAGATTGAGAGAAGCTTGGCCCTGGCCCTCCTGGAGGTGCTGTTTGAGCCAATTTTACTTTTACTCGCTCTCTCTCTGCTTAAGACCGGTTTTGGTGTTGTATAAAGCAAATGTTATCCGATTGAGTACAACTTTTCTCATTCCATGAACATTTGGAACATTTGTTGTCAAGAATTGTGATAACATCTTGTTCTTATTTTAAGTTGAAGGCAACTTATTTTCTGAACGGTTTTTTTCCCTGTGCGTACTTTTAATTTTTTGGTATCGGTAGACTTTTCTGTAGAAATGGCCATATGACATTTTTGCAACGAGTCATTTTTCGTGATTATCCGTGAACCTCTATGGGCTTTATGGGTACACGGAGCGGGTGTAAAGGGTCGGTGTTTCAGGTTTTCAAACCCTATACCGAAAACGGCGTTGTTTAACTCAAATTTAGTCCAAGTTATACTATATATGATTAATAATGGCTCTTTACCTACTTAAAACCATTTTTAGAGAAGACAAAGCGCGTTCGACTGAGGGCAAATGTCGAGAAGTCTCTCCCAAGTAGGTTAATCGAGTATTGTTTCCGATCCAGTTTAAAGTCCCAATTGTAAGCCTAATTTGATTCAATCGTAATTGGTTCAAGAATTTTGTGAGCTGCTACGCAGAACAGTTGCTATTTAGTTTATCTATTTACTTTTTGTTTGAAGAATGTATGGGAATTGATCCAAGAATTGCTTAAACCTAAACCAAAGCGAGAAAGCCAAGCTAATTTCGTCTGTGCCAAAGTTCTTATACCTTTGCAAATGCTGGCTTTGAAATATCAGAGCTTGAGAATGCTTATATTCAGAACAAAAATTTGTTCTCTTGTCTTTTTACTGCGGGAAATATGACGGAAATATATCATCACAGTTATCAATAAAAACCTATTTTACTACCGATCGCTATCCTATTTGGACCAAATTTCGCGAATCTGCTTAAAAGTACATCAAATTATCAATCGCCGAGTTTAAGAACGATAAAATTTAAAAAATAAAATATTTCTCACTAAGACCAAATTTTCAACCGATCGATACTATGGCAGCTGTAAGATATAGTCATCCGATTTTGACCAAAATTAGCAAATCTGTGTGAAAGCATATAATATTAGTATCTTTGATATCTAACACTTAGATCCATTTTCTGACCAATGGTTCCTATGGCAGCTATAAGATATAGTTGTTCGATCTGAATGATTCCGACATACTTTGCAGCTGTGTAAAGCTTTACAACTGCGAGACTAGTTTGCTTAAAAACAGACAGACGGATAAAGCCCTGATCAAGAATATATATAGTTTATGGGGTAGGAAACTAATATTTCTATACGTTGCGAACTTCTGGGCAAAAATGGCAATACCCTTTGCAAGGGTATAAATCAGAGTCCACTGCGTCCCTATCTAATGTGTATACAACAGCGCTCTGCGGCAGCGACGCTGACACCACGGTTGCCACACTTGGTGTTTTTGCACCAACAATGGTGTTTTTTTCCTGTTGGTGCACTGGCACTTTTTTATTGGAGTTGGCTCTTTTGCGTATAAATTAAAAGAGGTCCAAAAATTATGCAAAGTAAAACCAGCTATAATTTTGAGAATAGCTGTGACAAGACGACTGTCCTTAGAAAAAGATATTGCGCGAGCTTGTTTGAGCAGTGGGATGCTCCCCAACTACTCAGGTTTACCATGGAGAATGAGTATTACAGATAAAATTTGCGCTGCCGCTCAATTTTGCTGGTGCTAAACGATAGTGCCCAAAAAGATACTTTATAATTTCAGTAGGAAATCAAAGTGGTTAGAGCGAGACGGACATATTCCCAAATGTATCCGGAGAGCGTAAGTGAGAGCGAACAGATGACCCAAATGTATCCAGAGAGCGCAAGTGAAAGCGAGCAGCTGACTAATTTCTGACAAGAGCGGTGTCGCCTGATCAATTTTTAAGTCTTGATATTCTACTCTATGGGATTACAAAAAAGGCCAACTTTTGCAACATAGAAGATATATCGTATATTAACTAATACCATGTATCATATTTTCACTTTTTCGATACAATCGCGCTTTTAAACGGTATGGACTAAAAACTACTTAGCATCAGGGCTGCAAACCGGTTTTGAACCGAACCGGTTCGAACCCGGAATTCCGGCTTTGTTTTTACTGTGAACCAAACCCTGAACCAAACCTCGAGGACGAAAATAGATGAACCCGAACCCGTTCCGAACCCAAGATTTTGGTTCGGTTCAAAAAAAAGAATGCTTATGCACATTAAAATTTATTTGGGTACCCTTCTATGTAACAGCAGAGTCGACAATTAGAAATTCGGAAAGTCGGTCAAGCCAGACTACGATATACATTGCACGTGTGAAAGTGAATATATGTATACACTTAATATGGTCAGAGATGCTTTGATCTGTCGGTTACATACATTTGCACAAATATTCTTTGTACCTTTGATACAGAACATAAACAGACACTAAATCAGAGAAAACTGGAATAAATTTTTCATCTTATACATATACATATTGAAAAACTTCATTGCCAGCTTGCCATGAAGCTTTGCCTGCTTCGACTGCCCCCTACACCTCTTCCCTACAAACAAAAACTTCATGAGGAACTTCATGAAGTTTGCTTAACCGTGTAAATGCGGACTAAGAATGTATCTCGTCGTCAAGTGTATACCTATTGTATTGTTATTTTAAATATATTGGAAAAACATGCAACGAACCAAGGTTCGAACCAAAACCATTGCCCAAAAACCTCGAACCTCAAATTTCCGAACCTTAACCGTTGGTAAATTTTGGTTCGAACCAGCAAACCGGAAGTTCCCAAAAATTTTTTGGGTTTGCAGCCCTGC
>JBAMBO010002365.1:0-58111 GCA_037044535.1 Lordiphosa magnipectinata | reverse complement strand
CTAAAAATCGGGTTTTCCGTACTGTTTTTAAATTTTACTTATAACTTTGTCAATAATCACGATTTTCGTAGTTTTCAAATCACCATTTTTAAAGAAAAATGTCAAAATTTTACTTTTATGAACATAAACGATAAGTTTTAGCTATGCTTTTGCTTATTTAGGTACCATATATTACATTTTTTCGAAAATTTTCCAAAAATTTTGTAAAAAACGCATTATAACTCTTAAAATTTCTATGAAAATCAAAAAATCAAGTGATGCCGTTTAAAAGATGGGTAAATTTTAAAGTTAATTCAAAAAAATTTTAATTTGCCCTCACCGTTCCAGAGTTATACTCTTTTAAAGCTTTGTACCCCTTGCACTAATAATATCAGCCATGCTCCTATTTTCACTTTCGCTAAAGTTTTGCGATTTAGAGACCAAATTTGGTCGAAAAACCGGTTTCAAATCACAAAGCTTTGGCGAAAGTGAAAGTGGGAGCATGGGTGTATCATCATTAATGACAATTTATATATCGAGGCATATAGCTGCCATAGGAACCATCGATCGAAAAAGTAGTTTTAGTGAGAAAAACTTTTTTGGTCTTCAACGCAAACGTCCCCAAACCTCTTATTTCTAAGTTTTCTATGCTTTCACATAATTCCACCAAGTTTTATGAAAATCGGCCAACTATATGGTATAGCTGCCATACAAAAGCTATGTCTGAAAAAAGTCTTAGTAGGAAAAACTTTTGATGTGAAACATCTTTCATTTCGGTACAGAAGATTTTAGTAGGAGTGAAATTTGATTTCAGCGTCACGTGACGCATGAACACAAACATCCTCCCACCCGCACACCCGCCCACAAAACTTGCATTTACAATTCATTATCTATGGCTTAGCCACAAAAACAAAAAAGACAATTAGATACTCTCAGCAACAAACGAGAGAGTAAAAGAGAGTGTACTCCCGCATTACTTTGTGAGCATAATACAACTAATATAGCTTTTGCTGAAAGCGAGGGAGAGAAAGGAGAGTGTGTGCTACTAGGAGCAGCGTTTACCGTATTAGTTGTATCATGGTTTTCTTTTTTTTTTTTTGACAAATTGCCATGGAGAATGAGTATTAGAGAACCAATTTGCGCTGCCTCTCAATTTTGGTGGTGCTAAACGATAGTGTCCAAAAAGATACTTTACAGAGCCAGTAGGAAAACACAGGGGTTAGAGCGAGACGGGCATATTCCCAAATGTATCCAGAGAGCGTAAGTGAGAGCGAACAGCTGACCAAATGTACACACCTGATCATATTAATAGGTACACACATCAACTCTGACTTTAAGGTAACAGAAAACAGTTTTATTCATTGTTTCAAACTTAAAATTTGTTCTCATTGGTTCTTAAACTATTTGTTTTTAATAAAATAAACTTAATTGTAACATAGAATAATAATATAACATAAAAGAGATCATTTTGTGTTTCAGATACGTTTTCAGTGTGATCATAATAATAGGTACACTTCATGTGTTGGTAAGAAAAACAATTTTTATTTCCATTTTATGTTCTTTTTTTAGGTAAATTAGTATTTCCTAACTTAGTATCCAGTGTATCCACCTCTATTTTTGGCCACTACTGTTATTCTTTTTGGCATACTTTTAATAAGAGCCTGGCAGGTCTCTACTGGTGTCTCATACCACAGTTTTTGGACACCTTCCCATAATTTTTGCTTATTTGAAAATGAATGCTTCGCCAATTTCTTTTTTAAGTCTCCCCACAAGTTTTCAATGGGGTTAAGGTCGGGGGATTGGCTTGGCCACTTCAGAACGTCAACTTTTTGGTCCTCGAAAAATTTAGATAACAGCCTTGATGTGTGTTTAGGATGATTATCTTGCTGAAATACCCAACGTAATGGCATATTTTCCTCAGCATACGGTACCATAACTGTTTCCAATATGTATTTGTACTCTTCAGCATTCATTTTGTTCGTTGTCTGATAAATTGGACCTACGCCGTACCAGGAGATGGTAGATGGTGGATGGACGCCATTAAGGCGTCGAACATTCCTTTCACAGTCATTCCCAAACAAATTAATCTTGGTTTCATCGCTCCATAATATGTTTCCCCATTTTTTCTCCCCGGTGCATCCTACCCAGTCTTTGTGGTCCCTTGCAAAAGTTTGCCTCATGGTGATATTTTTTTTGCGCATAAGTGGGACTTTTCTGGCAATTATTCCTGGTAGGTTGGCATCTTGTAGTCGTCTTCGGATAGTTGGAGCACTAACTGAATTCCCAATTTCGGCTGCAATAGCCTTCGATGACTTAAATTGGTCCTTTTTGCTCAAACTTACTATGTAGTGGTCAAGGGTTTCTGTTGTTTTTTGTGGCCTTCCACGGGTTTCCTGTCTTTCTTTCTAATGCAGTTTTAACAAAATTATGAGACCTGTTCATTAATTTTGCGATGGCTCGTAAAGATTTGCCTTCTTTTCTCAGACTAAGAACCAATCGAGCTTCTTCTTTAGTACAATGAGAATTCCGAACCATTTTTTCTAAAAAAAAATAATTAATCAATTCTCTGTATTGACAGGAGCTATACTTAATTTACCTTTAGTTACCAAAAGATCACTGAATACAAAATTATTCACTTGATACTTGTGAGAAACGGAGACTGTACCTATTATTATGATCAGGCGAAATGTGTGGTGGACTCGCAATTTATAGAAAAGCTTTGATATACGGGGCAGCCCCTCTTTCAACTCTTTGTCACAATGTGGCCAGACATAGACAACAACAAAACCAAAAATTATAAAGTTGTCAACACTAAAAGTACGAAAAAACCATCTATAATTAAAAAATTCCGGTGTGTACCTATTAATATGATCAGGTGTGTAAATAGAGAGCGTGAATGAGGGCAAACAGCTGACTGAGGCAGCGAAAATTTTATCTCTAATACTCATTGCTCCATGAAATTGCCATTGCTGATTTATATACCAAGGAGAGAGGTTGTATTGTTTAATTAAAGGGCTTAATTTGAAAATAACAAAAAAAGAAAGGACACAGCAGCAAGTGATCTTGTTGCTGGTGTTTCTACGCCCTAAAAGTTTTCTTCTTTTGTAAGATTGCCATTGCTGATTTATATACTATTGAGGGAGCTTGTGATTTTGAAATAAACACCTTAATTTTAGCATCATGTTTCACATCAAAGCCTCTTGAGTGTTAACGACACTCACAATTTTTTTTTCACTCCGATTACATTATAGCAGGGACCTGTATGTGGCTTTAACTGGACGTCCGGTATACATTGCGTGTTCAAAAACTATACGATCCATGCTAGATTAGAGGAAGGCGGACAATCAGCCCTGCTCCCATTTTTACTTTCGCAAACATTTTGCGATTTCTAGACAAATTTTGTACTAAACAAGTAAGAGTGCTGCAACCGAGTACCCCGACTGCAAAATATCCTGTACCAAGTAATGTTGTTTTTGCTCGGATCTGTGGTTTTCAGAATTCAAACTTAAAAATTGAGGCTCTGACAGTTTTCCGCGGTTAAAAGGAGGAGAAAGAATTTTCCAAATGTGAGACAAACTTGATACATTACATACATGCGAAACATGTGGTCTTATGGTCTCTGAGATCGTTGCGTTCATACAGACAGACGGACATGCTGATCAAGAATGATTATACCTTATAGGATCGGAGATACATACATTTGCACAACTTATAAAAACGTCTTTAAATCGCAAAACTTTTAGACCAGTGAAAATGGGAGCACGGCTGTATAAGAAAAATGCATTTTATATGTACGACTGCCGATATCTGGAGTTGCAATCACAAAAGTTACTTTCGTGTTACCGGCCACTATATAGACAGCAATCTACATCGTCATTCTCTCGTGCTTACATATAAGCGTGTGCGATTTTCTCACACACATGAAATAGTTGCTACTATATTCGCTGAAGATTTTCGATTTTCTGTTTTTGAAAACTTGACTTCAAGCGAGGCTAAGACCTTTGCTTTAAATTGAAGTGCATTCCAAAATTGTAAAGTGTTTTAAAGATTGGCTTGTTAAAAAATTTGGAAACTGATGTCAATGAGAGTTCAAACACAAAGAATTCTGAAAACTTTTACAATACCAGTAATGGAAGATTGGATGAAACTGCGAATTGTTATGAAAATTCTAATATTGAATTGGAAGTCTTAACTTATCTTGCCGATTATAGCAATATGGTATATGAGAAACATTTTAATAATATGACTTTAAAATGTTCAAATTTCAACCTTATATATGGATTTAAGCCCGTACAGTTAATATTTATTACTAATATAAATTGATGAACCATGGTTCTTAATTTAAAAGTACCTATTTTGTACCTTTACCTTTACCTAGGTACTGGAAATTCCGGATACCTTTTACCTTACCTAGGTATATTTTTTGACATTTCCGTACCTTTCCAATCACTGGCTACAAGGGTATATAAACTTCGGTCGAGCCGAATTTAGCATTCCTCTATGTGTGATATTTGATTTCTTGAGCGGAAAAACAAACAGTAATCGAGAAAAATCTCATAGTTCAAAGTTTAAAGACAATCCGATGCTAAACTGGCAAACAGCATATAATATTATTAGTTTCATGCAATGGGTGCAAAGCTTTAAAAGAGTATAACTCTGGAACGGTGAGGGCAAATTGAAATTTTTTTTTTGAATTAACTTTAAAATTTATCCATCTTTTAAAAGGCATCACTTGATTTTTTGATTTTCATAGAAATTTTAAGAGTTATAATGCGTTTTTTTACAAATTTTATTGCAAAATTTTCGAAAAAATGTAATATATGGTACCTAAATGAGCAAAAGCATAGCTAAAACTTATCGTTTAAGCTCATAAAAGTAAAATTTTGACATTTTTCTTTAAAAGTGCTGATTTGAGAACTAAGAAAATTCGAAAACAGTACGGAAAACCCGATTTTTGTGGAAAATTCGACTTGCGCGACCTCTAAACATTTTCCGAAAAATCTGAAAAAAAAACTCAAAAATACTTACCCCTATAAGCTTTCAGAAAATGTCTGAGCAAAAACCCAAATTTTTTTTTGGGACACCCTAGTGAATACCCTTGTAATGGACAGTAAACGCAGACGTTGCGATACCTTGACTTTTCTTAATAAAATTAGGCAATATTCCAAATTACTTCTAAAATTACGCGCAACATTAGCTTAAAACGATTCTCGTCAAATCAAGAGAGGATGTTATTTCGCCATTAGTTTTAGTTTGGGCACGTTACAGATATATCCTTGACGGAAAGATATATGCAATCAACATTGTCCATCGGCGGAAATGTAACCGAAATACATATGTAACAATTTGAACGTAGATGACTGGCCTAAGCAAAATCAATTTGTAACCATTAAGAAGCACATGAATCCAGTTGGTCGTCCCGGATTGCCATTAACGCTTAAGGGTATTAGAGATCGGAGTAAACAAGCAGCTGAACTATCAATATCTGAGGGAGATAATGTGCCTTTTTTGGTAGAAGCAGCAAGCACGAGTTAAAATATATAGCCCAACGGTAGGTATAGTATAACCAAAAACCAAAAACTAGACCTCAAAGTCTGGCTTAGTTTTTAAGTTATTAATTAATGCCTGAAATTTGGAAAAATTCAGAGTAGCCTTAGATTTCGTTTTCGATTTCCGTTTCACCAAAAGCTATTTTATTTTTGTCAAAAAGATCAAATGAAATTCAACCCGTAAACGTTCCACATGGCGCCCACACCCAGTCATACGCAAATACCAATCGATGAGGATTCGGCGGTAAATCTGGAACTGCGGCGCAAAGATGATGGCAGTCTGCCGGGGGTGGCTCTAACCTATATACGCACCTGTATGAAGAATGCTTTAAGTCAGATCTGGAGTCTGGACATGATAGAGCAGCAGCGTGAGGGTCAGCAGCGTAACAATTCACCCGTCAGTGAGCCGGCTGATTTGCTTGATGTTGAGAAGGGAGAGTACTGATGGCGTTGGGAATTTATTTTGAACATTAACGGTCGTTAATTAAAAAAAAAAAATACAATTTTGGTATTTTTGTGGCTATTGCTTCGGACTATCGATAGTTGGTTTAGTGGGCTATCGAATGGGCATCCAACTTTCAACATCCAATTTCCAACTTGCAGTGTTTCCAAATGGATACCGATGGTTCTAATATGCGTATAATTTCGCACTTTCCGGTGCTGGAGAAAGTCGTTATCTGCCGCAAAATTTGAGCAAATGTTGATGTCTTCTGCCAGCAAATATTTTTGCATCCTGTAAATTGAGCTCCAAAACTACGATGCGCTCTGCAAAGGTAAAAAAAAACCCAAACTGTACAGGTATCAACGTTTCATTTTCGTTGCGGTGCTATCGGTTCTACTAATAACGATAAACGGTTTTCGGTTTTAAAAAAACGATATTTGTTTCGGTTTTAATCCTTGGGTAAAAACGATCTGACGGCAGTGATTTTTTTTCGGTCGTAGAGTCTGCGATCGTCCCAATTTCAAAGCCAACTGCCATGTTTTAGTATGGCAGTCTGTCAATGAGGTCGTACGACCTCAGAGTATTTCGATAGTCAGTTCATGGTATTTTTATTTCTGCTAATTTTTGCCATTTCTTAGGCATTGCATCTACGGTCACACTAAAATATCTGCTCCACCAAAAAAAAAACAACCAGACGTAACATAAATTTTGTTGTAACTCCAGGCGGTTGACTGGCGCGCGGATGCCCGCATAATAGACGTTCGTAAATGCAATAACAACTTAAGCTATATTTAATAACAATAACAAGTTAAAAACGCGCTGTGCATTCGTGTCGTTGTCAGCTGTTGTGACAAAGTAAAGAAAACGCAAAGTAAAGCCAAAATCAACCCCCAAAAGAGCAGCAGCAGCAGCAGCAAGCCAAACAAAAATCGAGCTGCACTATGAAATCAAAAATTTAACCGTCTTTTGGGCTTAGCGCGTAAACGACAACAACAACAAGAGAAGCTGCAAACAGTCAAAAGTAAGTGCAAAGTGCAATTAAGTGGACAATTTTACAGTTGGAAATAATGAGTGCTATTTTATTTGTCTTGTTGTTATTTGCCCGTTGCACTATTAACTAGCTGTACATTTGAGTGTGCGTCGCTCTCACGCTGTGGGCGCTCTCTCTCAGTCAGTATGTGTGTTTGTGTGTGAGTGTGCGTGCATGCACAATAGGAAAAAAATATCACAATTGCTGCAAATTGTTAACTTAAACATTTAGTCATAGCTACCAAAAAACAGTTTGCATTTAATGTCCTTGACATTATTTTCTACCAACTATTGATTATTTTTTTCCACTTACCTCCTCCTCTCCATACCTCTCTCTCTTACGCTGTTGGGGGTTGAAAATTTCTTTGATATCTTGTTGTTGTTGTTGTCTGTGGTCTGTGTGTGCTCTCTCTTATCAAGCCTTTACACATGGCCCATGTTTAACTGATAAGACAACGCGAGGTAGACGATTCCGCTGACATCCAACTGGCTCCCACCAAGCGCCACAAGACACTTCTCTGTTCTGACTTCTGCTGACCTTCGGGCATATGTGGAGAATAAATCTGTCTGGAAATAACAAGGAGCACAAACAGCGATTACTTATTGATACATTTCCAAGTCATAGACTAAAAATAGATGACACTGAATGTTGATCACTTGGAGGCAGCAGCAGCAAATGATATTATATGTATATTCTCTGCAGGCGAGGAAAGAGTTTGGGGGGGAAAATGATTCAACGAAAGGGTGGAGTTTTAGTACTTAAAGACATATTCCAAGTTGCAGTAAATTTTCCAAATTTTAGTCCCGAACCGATATGAAACTGGAAACTAGAAGCGCAATATGACCCAACTCTATTCGAAAGCGTAAGAAATCGAGTTCAATTTTATACAATATGCAGTTCATAGCATATAAAATTACTGAAACAATTTTGGAAATGGTTTAGTTCCCCGAATTTTATCTTATATAATTCTAAAAATATGTTGATAACTAATTTAAACTGCAATTCCTTTCCCATGAATTTGTGTGATTTTAAAATTCTTGCGGTTACCATCACCAGAGCAATCTTTTGCACTCATATCAATTGTTGACTCTGTGGTTAAAATATTTTTTAGTTGGTATTAAAAAGACTCATAATTAGAAAATGATTTAAAACATTGAAGGTCAAAGGAATTGGGAAAAATTAAGCTGTAACATAAAAGCTAGACTTCGATTTACCCTGCACTTCGCGCTTCTTTCGAGACCTAGTTTTTTTTTCGACACCTTGTCGGTTTCTTTCTTTCAATAGGGTCAGAGCTGGACAAAATGGTATTATACTTATACAAAAACATTACAAATATTTTTATACTTAGTCATAGATTGAAAAGAATCGCGAATGTCGGCAAGATAAGTTTAAGCTTCCATTTCACTATTAGAAATGTACTTTTTACCTTACCTCGGTATTTTCAAATTCGAGTACCTTTCACCTAACCTAGGTCTTCATTTTCATTTACCTAGGGATAGGTAAGGGACTAGGTACTTTTCGTACTTGAATTCGCTCATTACATTATAGCAGAGATGCTGCCATCGCCGGTTCTCTCGTACTCGCATATAAGCGTGTGCGATTGTGCGAAATAATTGCTACTATATTTGCTGAAGTTCATAGCAAATACGGACTAAGAGATTTCCAAAGGTTAAACAATAACAGAAAATGTATCCAACTTCTGAAAAGCAAAAGTGTAAGAGTCTGATTTGAAAGTAATAGAGCGCGATAAGACAGCTGCTCTTAAAATAGGGGTTTTACACGAATTTCATCGTTTATCTATTTTGTTCATCTATTTTGTAATTCATATTCGAAACTAATCCAGGTTACTTCTGGAGTACCCAAAGGTGACTACTTGGGTCCATTGCATTTTTACTCTCTTCATAAGTGATCTTCAGTCTGTCTTGACTCACTCTCGTGTGCTTATGTACGTCGATGATGTGAAACTATGTTTAACATATAACGATTTGGTTTCCCGCTATAATTTGCAAGCTGACTTGGATGCATTTCAGTCTTGGTGTAAAGATAATCTATTAAACCTTAACAGTTCCAAGTGTAAGGCTATGACATTTTACAGGAGCTTGTTACAATTCTCCACTTATATGCTTGATAATGTCCCACTTGAGTGCTTAAATGATTCAGCCAATGAGGTAAATGATCTTGGGGTTATTCTTGATCACCGACTAAAATTTGACTCTCATGTTACTGCTACTGTTTGTAAGGCCAGAAGTGTTCTTGGGTTTATTAAGCGCTGGTCGAAGGAATTTGATGATCCCTATACGACGAAGATTTTGTACACTTCTCTTGTCCGTCCGATTCTCGAGTACGGATCATGTGTGTGGTCTCCGCAATATTTGACCCATCAAGTTAGAATTAAATCTGTGCAAAAACAGTTTTTATTGTTTGATCTTCGTGGTTTGGGCTTTAATCCTGAGGTCCGTTTACCATCGTACTCTAGTAGACTTCTTTTGATTAACCTTCCCTCCCTTATTAACCGTAGAGTTATGCTTGGAGTAATCTTTATACATAGACTAATTAATGGTGAAATCGACTCAACTGAGTTGGTTGGCCAAATTAATCTCAACGTTCCTATTAGACCGACTCGTAATTTTATCCCCCTATCACTAAATCGTTGTAATACTTACTATGCCTTGCATGATCGTTTCGTGTCCTCTGTGCTGATTACAATAAACTCTACCGAATAATTAACTCTGAAGCTTCTCTTCCTGCTATAAAAATTTCTATTTTATCTTATTTATCCCGTACTTAACATTACTTTATGTTCTTCCTTCGCGATTTCGTGTCACACGTTAGTGGCTGCGCCTCTCGGTCGGTTGGGCGGGAAGTGGGCTGCTATTTTGCCTGGGGTTCGCGCGTATCAAGCTTTGGCTTGGTTCGCATGGACCACTTGAACGTACTGCGCCTTGTACGTCAACGTCCATAAAAAAAAAAACTTGACTTCAAGCGAGGCAAAGACCTTTGCTTTAAATTGAAGTGGATTCCAAATAACTACCACAAAATATTAAATGTTTTAACGATTGGCTTGTTAAAAAAATTACGGAAAGTTTGGAAACAGTTGTCAATAAGTGTTCAAATTCAAAGGATTCTGAAGACTTTTACAATACCAGTAATGGAAGATTGGATGAAACTGAGAACTGTTCTGAAAATTCTAATATTGTGAAGTCTGAACTTATCTTGCCGATTATAGCAAATCTTTTGAATCTATACTTTAGTATAAAAATAATTGCAATGTTTTTTATAACTATTATACCATTTTGCCTACATCTTCCCCTATTAAAAGAATCTATTTAGCAGTAGAGGCCAAATACATACATCAAAAAGAAATAGAATAGGTGACGAAATATTAAAAATGCGACATGGTATAAGAGAAACCTTTTAATAAAATAATATCATATAAAATTAAAATGGTCCATTTGTAGACCTTAATATTTGGATTGATGAACCATGCTTTTTAATTTAAAAGTACCTTTTTAGTACCTTTACCTTTACCTAGGTACTAGGAATTTCGGATACCTTTTATCTTACCTAGGTATATTTTTTATTTTGCTTTTGGTGATTTAAAAGGGTCAGGATTAGCGAATAACACAATACGATTATCGGTTGTTAATGATGTTTTTTTGCATCTTCCGCGCCTTTCGATGTTTTTTTTTTGTTTTTAGAACACTTGTAACAAAGTTCTGAAACCGTCCAATTGATGTGGCATTGCATTTGTAGCTATTTTCTTGTTCTTGGAGCTTATGCAGCACCGCAGTGATGTTCCCAACCCATATAATATTAATTAAATATATACATATATGTATATTACAGTCTGACATACTTGGTTTAAGGCGAAAATATGTTCAGCGTTGCTCATACTTAGCTTAGATCCCATTAACAGCCTATATATCTACACTTAAGTATGTTTTCTTCGGTCCGTTTGACCCCTATTTATACCCTGTGCCTATTTCAAATGTGTAAAAGGCAAAAGAAATCATTTTCTAGCCCCTAAAGTAGATAAATATATGCTAGAGCAGTCGAATCGAAATGGCAAAGCGTCGATTTCAGACACTATACTCGACTGAAGTCTGACCCTGAAGTCCTCTTACTTGTTGTACACAGAAAAAAAATCGTCAGGATATTTTCAATCTTTTTAATCTTGGAGTAAGCCCGGCATGAGCTTGAAAATTCAATCTCGATTTACAGGATATTCGACACAATTCAAGCTTTCGGGGAATGGTCCAAGCCTTTCGAACTTGATTGATTCCAAAAGTGTTCATAATTAGGAGAGAGAGAGAGCGACAAAATTGAAGTAGCATTTTTGATTTGAGAGCGAGAGCGACAAAGTTTAAGTAGCATTTTTGACATGCGGCAACAAAAGATGGCGATGGTCGTGAGCGATGAGGTGGGTTCGAATCCCAGTTGAGCCCAATAAATTCTTATATTTCTTTGTTTTTCATAAGTTTTAAATAAACCAAAACTGGTGTTGGTCTTGAAGTGTTATAAGGATGTCCTATGGAATATGGCGGAGGAAAAAGAGTGGTATCTTTCCTGGGATCAAATCAATATTACATATCGAGCTCAAAAACAATCCCAAACATGTAATCCTTTTTAGGATCAAAAAAGTCGGATTAACTCAATCCTTTTCCGGAACGGGTCAAGAATATCCGGGATTACGTTGTTTTCATTACCGATTGGGAATGATTTGTTCCCGTATGGATTGATTTTTAATTTGAGTGTAGAAATATAAATGTTCAGAGGTTTCTCATTTGCCCTGTCTTCTCAGGTCCTGATTTCAGGTCTTGATTCTGGCTTTCTTGTTAATTCTTTCTTCTTTTCTGTGATCCACTTAATCAAATACAGAAAAAGTAGGAGAAAAGAAAGCGAAGAAATTATTATTGAAGAAAGACCCTGGCGAAAATAAATTAAAGGATGTTTCATCTTGTATTTCACATTCCTCGTGAGACACAACCCTCCCCATCAATCCTCACATTTCGTCTAATCTTTAACTTTCACACGCTTAAGCCCCGTATCCAAATGTGTAAACAAACATTGTGCTGGTGATGCAACCTGCAGTTCCAATAAAGCTTTCCCCCCCATTCTCCACCCCTCCCGCCCCCTCAACAAGTTAGCTTTTGCCGATGACTGGGGGGGGAGCAATTTTTGCTTATCAGGCTTAAACAGCATGTTTATTCTTGCCGGGGATTGAGTCATGGTTTTTAGAGTTGGGCTTATCAGTGAATTTCTCTGTTTGTCTACCTGCCCCGAGTAGTAGGGGTACCTGTATGTATTTATGTACATACAAACGCAGGCGGCGAGAAAACGTTCATTCAATTGTCATTGCTTGTCTAGTCGTGCCGGTTGTATTTCAATTCAGTCTAGCCCAGTCTCTGAAACAGTCAGTTGTATATTTTCTATATATATTATTCATCCAACAATTGTCTAACAAAAAAAAAAAAAAAAAACAAAAAAGAAAACTCTGGAAAACGTTAAAAGTTCAATGCGGAAGCGTTTAAGCTGAGTGAACTTCACGCTATCTTGGGTAAGTACCGAACACGGCACAGGGCAAGTGGTGCAACACATAACGCCCCTTAACTAATTACGCCCAAGCACGTAAGGATTTTGGGGAGGGCGGGGTAATAGGTGAGGCATCTGTTTTTCTGTATGCCACGACAGTTACGAAAAGAACATTCAAACAACATGACAGGGTGCTGGTGCTGGCTGATTGATCTACGCCCATCGATTGGTTGGACTGCCTGATTAGCCATGCCCAGCATGAAGTCTACTCGTGAAAGAGCTTTGGTGTGTGTCTCTAGGCAATTGCACTATGGGCACAAAATTCAAAATATTTAGATTATCAAAATTGTTCTACTTTTGACATTTAGTTTTGACAGTCGGTCGGAAAACTTCTTCTTCATATCTCCGCCTAGAAAATAACTAAAATTCTGAACAAGTTTCGCTTAGCAAAACTGTTTTTAAAAGGAACGATCGGTTGAGAGGCATGAAAGCCTGTTGGTATTTCACCTGAGATCAGTTTCATTAATACATTCCATTCACTTTATTCCTTAGAAAACTTCTTTGCTTTAAAAGATATCATAAACGAACCTGGAAATTCACATAATTTGAAAGAGGTTTCGGTTAGCGTAACGGGTTTTAAAAGGGAACTTACCTAAAACAAGTTGAATGAGCAAATTTTTATAATCAAAAATTTATAGCTTGAATTAAGAGAATCTTAGGACAGCAGCTTTAGGTAAAGGTTTTAAAGCAGCGTTGGTCAACGAGAGCGAGGCCAAAAAGTGAGAGTGTATTGGTGTGCGAAAATAAAGCGCCGTGAACCAGCTTCGATCTGTCCGCATCGAAGGCTAGCCAGCGACTGAAGGCCTGCGTTCGGATCGTGTATGTGTACCGGGGGGTACCGATCAGCATCGATGCTTTAAAGAATCCTAAAAAACAAACAAAAGCAGATTTCAATTTTAAAGTTTAATCAACTAAACGAAAAGGAATTAATTCTCCTTTGAAAGAAGCGAAAAGTGGGGTTGCATACAGATAAGCTATTCCAGAGAACCAAGTTCTATACATTTACTGCAAATCTTCTTTGTATTCCTTTTCCCAGTTTCAATTTCTTCTTTGAAAGTCTTAGATCAGCGGATTTTCTTTGCCTATATTGCTCCGAAAGTTGTTTTTCGGCAACTGGCTGCGGCTTCGAAGTGAGTTACAGGAACAAAATCAACTTGGCGTACAAGCAAGAAAACTAATAGGCTCTGCTCGAGACCCGCTGATAAGAGTTGTTTGTGTACCCTTGTAAACAAGGGAAGCATCTCCGACCACCTACAGTATATATATTCTTGATTAGCATGACGAGCTGAGTTGATATAGCCATGTCCGTCTGTTTTTATGCTATCTCCTCCGTCAGTTTTAAAGCTATCTTAACCAAACTGTTTACGAAGTCTTTTGGTACAAAAACGCTGCACATTTGTCGGAAACTGCCGGATCGGATGACTATAGCATATAGCTGCCATAGGAACGATCGGTCGAAAAAGTAGTTTTAGTGAGAAAAACTTTTGTCTTCAACGCAAACGTCGCCAAACCGTCGTATCTATGCTTTTACATAATTCCACCAAGTTTAATGAAAATCTGTCAACTATATAGCATAGCTGCCATACAAAATATAGTTCTGAAAAAAAGTCTTAGTAGGAAAAACTTTTTCGTTTTCAATACTATCGCTCCCAAGCTTGTTACTGATCAATATTATATGCTATCACACAATTCTGCAAAGTTTGAGCCAAATCGGATAACTATAGCATATTGCTGTCATAGGAACGAAAGGTCGAAAAAGTAGTTTTAGTGAAAAAAACTTTTTTGTTTCCAATGGTAGCGAATGGTATGAACACACAGATTACAGAGCTGGTAAGAGATAGAGGTTTGACATGTATGGGACATAAACTTCTTATACTTGCAGGCAGATCAAGTTTATTTTCAATATATTTCAATTTTGCCACGCTCCCTGTAGCCCCCGCAATTTGGAAAAAAAATCATATCTCCCACAGTTATTTAGATAGATGGTTCGTCCCTTTTAGAGATATTTAGTTATCAAGATTGTTTCCTTAATTTGCCAAAGAAATGATAAAGATCCTATGAACGGTACTCAAGGTTTGACCAAAAGATCATCTATTGGTCAGTTTTGAAAATTCCTCATCGTTCAATGCAAGTAGTGGCGCCATCTATTGTTCAGCATTGCTGCTTTCAGCTGCTAACTCAGGTACAGAGTATATTACAGTCAGGTTTGACCGACTTTCTTACTTGTTTTTTTTGGAATCCTACTCTGATATGTCTGAAAAATTCAGAATATGCAAAATGAACGAATGTGATATAACAATAAGGTTTGGTCTACCCGTTCAAAATCGGGGGTTTAATCCAAAAGTGTAAGGTTAGCTTTGTCATTTCAAGAAACATAATTTAAGACGATCCTTTAAAGTTATTTTAATAAAGAAAATATTTATTTATTTAAATATTAGCTATAATACATTAGCAGTAAATAATATTATAACTAATAGTGGAATAGGGTAACGAGTAACAAGACCTTAGACCCTATCGTACAAAGTTATTTAGATAGTATTAAATATGTTGCAATTATTGAGAAACATTGAGATAGTATCGATGTTGGATTTTTTAACCAATAGCAAGTACAGAAGATAGGAATTGGTTTGGAAAAAGAGAGGTATGATTTGATTAACCTTTGATGATCCTTTTCGATGCAGGGGATGAAGGTATATAGGGGCGACTGGAACGCAAGTTGAGCGGCCTCGTCGGCCGATTTGTTCCCTGCTGTTCCTTTGTGACCAGAAGATTTTAATTTTTGAAAGTGTTTTGATGCAGGCATCTCTGATGCTGCTGACTATCTGGTTCCAATTATTGCTGCCTACACAGAAAAAAATATGATCTGGGGCTCAATATTATATTTTTTCATATCAATAAAAAGGATGACACACTTGACATTGACCTGTTCGAAAATATCTAAGTGAAATTTTCGACCATTTCAAAATAATATTTTTTAAGATCAAATTGATATTATATAATTTAATTATTAAACAAAGAAAAAATGAAGAAAAATGAATATTTTTTGACCCCCCTTGACCAGGGATCGAACTCGGGACCATTTGCACGCTACAAATTGGCATGGCATCTTACCGCACTGCGCTATCGAGCATGCGTGTGGTCACATGGCTGAGAGCCTACTTATATATTTCTTTACATTGCTTGAAGTTTCGATGTGAAACGCTATTTGTCTCTTTCCTTTTTCTCATTTTCTATACATCCCTTTCCCCCTTGTAAGAGTTTCGAAAGCTAAATAGATATCCTTTTGACCTTTTCTAATTTCATTTCACAAATTTATCTTATTTGTGGTTCAAAAGAAACTTTATAGTTTAGAAATGATATGAAAAGAAATATCAAATTGATATGGATCTTATTTTTTTTCTGTGTAGCTTCTATGGAAGAAAGGCTGTCGGTGCAGATCACGGGCAAACCGAACTGAATGGAATATATAGAAAATATTTTTAGATCTCTTTTTCATTTCTCAGCAAAAAAGAAAATAAATAATTGTATTTTTGCCCATGGTGCCTTGGGTAGACAAAAGACATTGATAAATGAGCCCAAAACTCAAGCAAAAATAAATTACAATTTTATTTAAATTCAAATTGTGAAAGAATTCACATTAATTCTTAACCCCCTCTCCCTCCCTCCCCCTTTTTTCTCTTTCTCTCTTTACAGATCTAACCAACCACACAATCAAGCATTGTTTATATATTTTGTTAATTACCACTAAAACCAAAACTGGATTTGGATTTTGATTTGTAAATTGATTTATTTTATGTGATTATAATTTTGTGTGATTGGGATACCTTTTCAACACTCACACACACACACGCTTTACACTAAGAAAACGAAGGGATACACCACCCCACCAACTTGCTGTCAACATGTTTAGCCCGGAATATGAGAAACGCATACTAAAGCATTGCAGTCCAGTGGCTAGAAATCTTTTCGATAATTTGGAATCATCGACAACGCCAACTTCATTGGATCGTTTCATACCCTGCAGGTGAGTACATTGAACTTCTGCCCGTTATTCATTTTGCTACGTCATCTTTTCCGCCTGCGAGCGTGCAGTCAAAGAACAAACAACAACAACAACATGGCACTATGAATTTCCCGCCTCGCTGCGCCTCGTTGGGCTAACGGTGTCCGCCGCTAATGAGTTCCGCGTAGTAGAAGTTGCCGCCACGCCATGGGAAGTTGTTTCTTTTGCTGATGTTGTTGTTGTTTGGAAAAAGTCAGGTCACCTCATTGATCTGTTTAGTTTTGCTCAACTTTTAACCGTAATTTGATGTCCCTTTTTGTTTGAAATTAATACAGTCTGCTATCAGTAACACCAACCCATGATGATTTTGTTGACACCCAGACACCTGCTGCTGCCGGAAAACGGGGTAGGGGTAGGGGATAGGGGGGGAGCTGTCCCCATATTCATGTCCCTCATCCGCTTTTATGGAATTGATTTATTGTAGGTGGAAGTAGGCACTTGAAATGCGTTTGCTTTTGATACAATCAACAATACCCACGACTGAAAGGGGAGGAGGCAGGGCGAGAAACGCTTATTGCATTCGTAAACACAAATTGCAATACTCCGTCAAATTCTCTCACACTTGGCCAAATTTCATGGCAAATAATTTGTGATTTTTTGTTTTGTGCGAATTTTGCAAAAATTAAACACATAATTTTTTTTGTTTTTTTTGCAAATTTGACCGTCACGTTGCACACGTTTTTTAATGCTTTTATGAGTTAAAATAATAACAATAGGTTTGGAGCAGGGGGAGGTAAAAGGGTGGTTTGCATGTTCTACATATAAATAATTTATATTTTTTATTTGGTTTGAAATGAAATTCGCACTCAAGGTAGTTTCTTCCTCACTCTTTTTTCAGGGCACACAACAATTGGCAAACGAATTTCGCTTCCATTACCAAGTCAAATGATAATTCACCACAGACCAGCAAAAAGCAAAGGGATTGCGGCGAGACGGCACGCGATAGTTTGGCCTATTCGTGTCTCTTGAAGAATGAACTCCTTGGCTCGGCCATTGATGATGTGAAGACAGCCGGTGAGGAGCGGAATGAGAATGCCTATACGCCGTCTGCGAAACGAAGTCTATTTAAGTATCAATCACCCACAAAGCAGGTGAGTGCACACAAATGTGACGAAGTGTGATGAAATTTTTAATGAACTAATTTAAATGACACAAAATGAGGCTCAATTATCAAACGATTCGAAATTTACCTCTCTAAACGACTGAACCGATCTTTGTTGATCAGGACTATGACTTATGACTTAAACCTGTGAGTTTGTAGAATCAAAGCCTCTAAAACAGCGGTCGGCAGCAAACATAATGGAAAGGGTACCACAACTATGAGGCCTGTTCCCGTTTCCAAATCCGATTGATCGGAATTGGTGAGAGTTGTGATTTCTAAGAAATGATTCAAAAATTCGGTCCAATCTTTTTGCCATCATTAAGGTAAATGGGGGTTTAGCACTGTCGATTTTTGGAAGCGAGAACATTTAACAATTCCGATTCCGCATGATCTGATCGAAATCGAAAACGGGAACAGGCCTGATAGTTGTGGTACCCTTTCCTTTTAATGGGTATTAAAACATTTTTGATTACTTGAAACCTGCTTTATACTGCTACAAGTCGACTTTTCTTAAAAACGAAGCATACCAAAAAACCAATCTTAGACCTAGTAGTTGTATGACAATGAACATTTTGAATTCCCTAGAACCTGCATTCTACTTTTTTGCATTTCGTCGATGCACCGATCCATCCCTGATATTTAGTTCCCGCGCCGGGACGCCGTGTATTTAGCTAGTTGTCATATATATCCAAAAGTGCATTTAATTGAATTTGTGCTGTGTGTGCGCTAATTGAGACAAGTTGAATGCACTGTCCAGCAGCAGGTCAGGGACGGTCTGTCGGTCTCTCTCTGTCTGTCTGTCTGTCTTCCTCTCTGTGGGAAGCTGTGTGTGGAAAGTCTAATGTGTTTGTGTCTATTGATCAACTGCCCGGCACCCAACCGGTTTGGCTAGGCCACGGGAAAAGTTGTTAGTTTTTTTTTTTGGGGTTAACACACTTTGATTTCAGGTGCGTGTTGGTGCCAACAGCTGCCGCTGTTCCTCTGATTGTTCAAGTGATTTTCAGCCATCATCATTTCCCTGACATTCTATTTACTATTTACCTTGGCTTATCAGATTTATGTGTCTCTTGGGCCGTTTGCTTTGACTGATTTCTGACAGTTGACACGTTGCCATTTATTTGCCCAGCAGCCAAAAGCACAAAGAATACCCAAAAAAGCAGCCTCATTATTCTTCTCGCTCCCCCTCAACTACTTCAGTGGTCTAAAACGACACTTGAGTCAATATGTAGAGAACCGAGTACGGAGTACAGAAGAGAGGTTACCCCATCAGTTGTTGGGGGCCCCCGCGGCTTTTTGAATTTAAACCTCTTCAACATACATATTTACTTTGATTAATGGCCATTGGGTTCTTGTGGTCTATTTTGTCGCTGACCAGAACCAGCAACCAGCATTGAACATTAGCGAATTCTTCATCTACATCACGCCCACACAATTAACACGCCACACCCAAAATCCAGACAAATAACATTCATATATAATTCAATTATGTGCGGTCGCAATATTTGTCATAAATAATGGACGTCTTATTACCACCAAGCAACACACGTACGACCAGACGGTAGTCCGTCAGAGTCCCCCACCCTCATATGTCAAATATAATTGCCGATGATGGGGATAAGAGATTGTTGGACCTTTTAATCTGGAATTGTGTAACAAAAAGTTGCACTATTCAATTTGCAACTTGCAAAGAAAAGTATGCACAATGATGACAGATGCTGGGTAAGGATCAAATCAGTTGTGGTGGACACAGTTTCCCCAATGGAAACGGTGCTTTACGGAAAAATCGATTTGTAGAAGTTAACACAGGTTCCCAGGAATCCTTAAAGCCAATTTGTATGAACCTAGGTCGAAGTTTGTCGATAGTTTGGATAGTTTTTTGGACTTTAAAGAGAAGTTTCATACAAAAATTGAGGAAAGAAGAAGCAAAAGTAGCAATTAATAAAATATTGATGTAGAAAAGGGTTGCCGAAGACTATTTTGCAAGCCACGCACTTGTTGTTTTCCGCAAAGTTATAGCTCGCGCGTTTACGGTCCACGCGATCCATAAAGCACAGTTCCAATGTTCTCTTCTTTCAGAGGAAGTAATGATAATTCATTTAGTGGATTATACCTACCTATTCAAATTTCAAAATATTGAAATATCGAAACATTTACTTTAAAGGTCTCTACAGATTTGCAAAATAATGCAAAAAAATTTCATACAAAAATTGAGGAAAGAAGAAGCAAAAGTAGCATGTTCGCAGCTAAGAATTATTGTTACGCTTAACAGCACATATCTGTAACTGTGGGCCTCATTGTGAACTCACATTGATGCCACTCAATGTCAC
This sequence comes from Lordiphosa magnipectinata, assembly GCA_037044535.1. NCBI lineage: Eukaryota > Metazoa > Arthropoda > Insecta > Diptera > Drosophilidae > Lordiphosa > Lordiphosa magnipectinata. Next base: position 38,027 of record JBAMBO010002365.1, on the reverse strand, counting down.
GTCGCCCTTCTTGTACTTTCAAATCAAAGTTAAATGAAAAGCAAGAGAACAAAGCAACAAGTAAAACAACTTTCGTTTGGGCAGAAGTACACAAAACTTTTAATTTGCTTCATAGTCTGTAGTCGAGCTACCTTTTGACTATCTTTCACACAGCTTTCATATCAATTGCTAGCATGGAGGAAAGTTGGCATTTTTCCAATTTTTGACATAGTAGACTTGTGTTCCACATTGAGTAAGCAAAGTAATTACTGTAGTACAGAGTCGACCAGCCATAGCCCCTGGGGGACGAACATACTCGCCAATTCACACCGAATGCTTGCCGAAGTCATGCATCACAGTGCGTGTGATGTACATCCATTTAACATTTTTTTGTTGTATGGGAGAATTGTGTCACATCACATCACATCATTGATGTACATTGTACATATATGTGGCAGTAGAACAAGGCTATTGGCGCTCTCTGCTTGGGGAACCCTGCTGTAGTAGTCTGGAGAGAGCTCTCTTGCTCACCAACATGCACACTTTTTGTCCTCTCTATTTGGCCGGCACTAGTATAAGCTCGTCGCTGCGCTCTTTCACAACAACGCAGTGACACGCAACGCCAAAATGAGCATGTGTGTTTTACCGGCCCCTTTTGTTTTTTAAATTCCTTTATTCAAAATTTAAAAACTACTATGTATATACCCTCTAGTACGGCCGACCCACGCCGTATCAACGTTCCGTCGACGATTTTGTGACTGTCGTTGACGCTCGACTGACGTATTTTTCAAGGCGATGTCCGCTCAATACGTTAACGGCTTTCCAGGCACGCTAGGTCGACGCAATGCCATGCAGAGAAGCAACATAAGCGACGCCCGTTCGACCCAATGACATGCATGGGGCGACTTAAGCGACACTCGTTCGACCCAATGCCATGTATGGGCCGACTTTAGCGAAACTCGTTCGACACGCGTTCGGCCCATGTTACAATTTGACAGGCGGCATGACGCATCACCGTACAAAGAGCAACGCTGGGTTGACGAAAATAGTGACTGACCCCAGCCGTACTAGAGGGTACATACAAGCACTTTGGAACAACATAATACAAAAAGTTAGACAGAAAAATCTTAAACCTGCGGGACGGCCGCATTGCATTGCTTCGCCGATTTGATGTCCCGACTACTCCCTGGTTCTACGTTGCACATCTAGTCTCCGTAGCTTAGCCACAATGGTAGCTGCGAACTCACACGTTGCCTCCCAGTTTTCCTTCGATATCAACATGTATGGGACTAAATTATCTTCTGCTATATCACCGCCCATCACCCTGGAAAGTTCCGCCCTTTCAGGCTAAAACCTTTTACATACGAACTTCGGCATTAGGCTATGGGTCCAGCGACCCTTAGTGGATAGGTCCCAACGGTGTTGCCACTTCTCAATGCTCGGCTGCCTCGCTTCCTGCTGATTTGTAATCCTGTTAGGTTGAATCGCGCCACTCAACCGTGAAGCCCTGTACCTCTCATTTGCTTCTGTGGCCAGCTCGCAAAGTGAAATCATCCCGGCAATGACCAAAACAGCATCTTCTAACACCGTACGGTACGCAGAAGAAATACGCCTTTTATGTAGCTAGAGAACACTATGGAACGATGCCAGATTGGCACCGCATATAGAATAGTGGCCTTAGTGACACTCGCCAAAAGTCGTCTTCGCCCCTGTTTTGGTCCGCGTGTGTTCAGCATGATTCTAGCTAAGGCGCTGCTTGATTTTGCTGCCTTCTCTCCGACGTACGCCAGATGTTCTCGGAAACATAGCCTTCTGTCCAGCATTACTCCAAGATATTTTATTGGCTCTTTTGGATTTGATTGCTGTGCCATTAATTCTGACCCAAGCTGATTCCACATTCTTACGGCTGCTTATTAGCACCGCCTCTGTCTTTTGTGCCGCTAGCTCGAGACCCGCCACGCTAAGCCATTGGTAGATACGCTCAATGCCAGCTTTGCACGCTTCTTCGGTCCGTCGAAGCACTTTGCCTACAGCAACAAGTCCACTAAGTGCACTCCTGGGGAGTACATGAAGTTCCATAGAACAGGTCCCAGAACGGAGCCTTGTGGAACACCTGCAGACACCTAATGGGTTTTATTTCCTTCTGCCGTGGAATACGTAAGAACTCTGCCACTGAAGTATGATCTTATTATTGCCTGGAGGTAATGCGGAACACCAAATTCACCTAAAGCGCTTAATATTCGGTTCCAATCAGCGCTATTAAACGCGTTTTTTACGTCTAGGGTGACCACCAGACAGTACTCCTTGAATCCTCGTTTCCAGCTTGAGCCCTTAATAGCACTTCGTGCAATTGTGACCACTTTGTCAATCGCATCCATCGTTGACTTTGTCTCTCTAAACCAGAGATGGGCATGCACACATATCGACACACTTTTCACACGCATACAAGCACAATTTGCGTGCGCCCCATTCGTGTTCTATAAATAGCTTTCAATGCTTATAGCGTACGTGTGATTCTGTGCAGTCGGCCGCGGCAGAGCTCCTATGCACACGAGGCAGCGCGCTGCCTCGTGTGCATTGGAACTTCGCGACGCGCCCATCTCTGCTCTAAACCCGAACTGGTTTGGCGAAAGCCCACCAGCTGCACTGATGGCCTCGTCGAGTCTTTGACTTAAGAGCTTCTCCAGTACCTTACCGACCGTATAGAGGAGGCAGATAGGTCTATAGGACCGGCCCCTGGTTTAATAAGATTGGTTTGGTTCAAAACGTTTTTTTTTTTGGAGGACAGCATAAACTTACTTCTGCGGAAGTCATTGTAGGGAGCAGAAACAGCCATTGCCGAGCCTTGCAAGTTGGCCTTGCGATTTTACAGTTTGTGGTTTGCTTTGAGCTCGAAGTTAACTCGTAAATTGTTCCTACACGTGGTCATAGGCAATATCTACGACGTTCTCCAAGTCGTAAAGTCTTGTGTAATGAGCCTGCACTTTGCCATAGGCAATACAGACAGTCAGGTCTGTTCCCCTTTTCGATTTCGATCAGATCATGCGGAATTTGAATTGGTAGCTGTTCCAGTTATTCGGTTTCAAAAGTTTGGAATGAAAAGTAATTGACAATTTTCATGTAAACGGTTATACTTTTCGTCTATCAAATATTTTAATTTTTATTAGTCAAATATTGTGAATTTTTTTAGGTATCCACAGATATATAAAGCATACAAGTTGATTTAAAATTAAATTTTTTCAAAGTTGAACCTCAGAAATTGCATATACTTAGACGAAAGCAAAAGCAATCGAAATGAAACCGAGCTGTTCAGCTGAATTATAAATCGCAAACGATTCGAACATTCATTTCAAAAAAAAAATCGATTTCTATTTCATTTGGAAACGGGAACATCATAATGAAAACGATTCGAAACTCCAATCGTTTTACTTTTTAAATCCACCTCGGAAATGGGAACAGACCTGAGTATCCGAAAAGGCAATGACGGTAGTGCCTTCATTCCCATTTCTTCATTTCCCCCATTAGCTTTAAATTATCAAAATTCAGTTGTTACACATTTTTATTTCCATAATATTTTAATGATTCAACTTGTCCGATTCCAATCTATATGTAAGACTCATATTTGGTGTCGTTTTGCTTACATCATCCACATTAACACTAAATCATAATGACGTTGGGTTGGGTCAAGTTCTGGTTCCCAATTCTGATTAAGCAAGCAAACATCCCGACAAACACACAACTTTTGGACATTTTGTTTGTCTTAGATAAGTGACTGGTGCATTGACCTGGTTCAAATGAGGAGGAGGAGGGGGCCAGCACATAATTCGTTTAATAAATTAAAAATTTAATTCAATTAACAGTGATCTAGAGCTCCGCTCTCTCTTTCTCTCTTTCTCTTTGTCTTTAGAGATACAGAGAGCGGACTTTTAATTACATTTGAAGTGGAACCTAATGGGTTGGTCACTCATTTCTTTTTACCAGCAAATGGTTAATGGCTCTGCTTGAGTTTTCTGGAAATACCATGGTGTTGTCTGGCAGTTAAAATAGCTGCAGAGACCCATAAAACGTACAAGCAACTGCCATTAAATTTAAATGTTTTTCGATGCCAAGCAACAGGGCACAAAAAGGAGGAGGAGGAGGAGCTGGGAAGGGGAGGGATGGTCCGCCGCTAAGCCTATTAGAAATTCAATTGTTGACGCTTGCTTAAAAAAAAAAGAAAAAAAACAAATGGCAAAAGGAAATCCAAAACCGTGTTCGGCAGCTTGTTGCTGTTTTAGCGATTAAATCTTGGCCTCTTGGCCTCCGTGTTTCTTGTCTTTTGTCATTTCTGGATTTGTCATCAAATTAACAGAGCTCTGTTAACGCACAGAGCCAAAAGTACAGTCGCCCAGCAAACTGAAAGAGACCGGCCGGCTTTTATTGTTTTCTTTTCTGGGTTGCTAATGGTGGGCGGCGCTTCGAAGGCAGCTTATAAATTAAACAAATAAACCAACCAACCAAACGGCATTCTCGAATGAATCGAGTCGAGTGTGGTGAACCTGTCGCTGCCGGCCGGAGCCGAGACCAGCCCCCCTCCTACTTAAAACAAACATCACAAAATAGTCGTCTTGGTTTTGATTACTTTTATCCAAAAGTTAATGCTATGTTAATGTAAATGTCTGCTGCATAAATTAATAATAATAATAACAATAAAACAAACCAAGAGCCGGTGGTGTGGTTGGTGTCTGCCTGTTTCCATAATGGCCATTCGAATGGCTTCAACAGGTGCAAAGCAAAAAAACATAAATAGAGAGAGAGAGAAAAACTTGATTAGATTTAGTTAGGTTAGAATCCGGAAATGTGCTCTCTTTCAGAAATGTCTGAGCGATTTAGATGTTCGATTGCTGGGATCAGATCATCATCTCACGCTGCAGTTCGTCCATCTTCTGAACGTAGATTCAATCGTAGTTATTCAGTTATTTGTTGTCTTGAAAAGTAGTTTCTTAAGTAAATATCGATATAACTACCATGTAGGACCCTTAACCATGTAATGATTCATCAATCACGGTAAAATGGTTCTGTTTATTCGTCCACCCTTTTCTATTCTCTAAACCAGAGATGACCGAAATAACATTACGGCCGCGCGGGCACCAATCCAAATAAACAAAATATTTGTGAAACAACAAAAAGAACAAGAAATTGAAAGAGAAATCCGATTATTGTTTGTGTGTCTGTGTGCTCGTGGCTGCCTGATGCACCCGAAATTATTCGCAGCCAACAACAAAACCTTCGCTCGGAGAGAGAGAAGAAAAGTTGTTGCTGCTTTCTGCTTAGCTAGAAGCTTTGCATGACGGCCATCCGCGCCGAAAACAACAAAGTCATTCGTAGCCAACAAATAAACCTTCACTCGGCGAGAAAGAATAGAGAGAATACATATGAAGTTGTTGTTGCTCTATGTATAACCATAAGCTAAGCGTGAAGGCAACTCGCGCAGATCTCCCTTTGCGGAAAACAATAACGAATGCGCTGCGTGCGCAATGGGCTAGAGCAGCTAAACTCTGTCGTTCCTTTCAGAGTGTATCCAGACATACGTCAAGGCATTTTTTTTTAAGTAAAATATTTCGCTCGCACGCGAGCTGAACTCAAAACGAAATTTGGGACTTTTTTTTTCTTTCGGCTGGTACTTGCCTGTGTACGGTAGTTGCTGTGTTAGCTACTACTCTAAATATGTAAAAGCATATGACATACTATTCCAAAATAAGTCGAAGATCTTTAAATATGTCAAATATGCAAAACGAATGAGGATTTGGCACCTTTTGCCTACTTTTAGTAATTGAGGTCCACAATGTCAGAAGATTGGAAATCTCGTTTTAGAGTTGCCAACCAAAAAGTTATACTTGAGTGTGAAACTTTTCAGTGAAACTGACCAATCCCCAACTGGCTACACTGAAAGTAATCGAGCAATTCTCATGATACAATTAGACAAGGTAGTCCGCTCGGAAAGTGCTCGCTCCCGTTTTGGTCCCCTATTGTCAGTTCGTTGCCGACCGTCATAGCGTAAACATTGATGCGCACGAATTCGTCAAACATACAATAAGGGGCCTAATTTTGCCGAGCGGACTACCTTGTCTAATTGTATCATGGGCTAGCCCATAGCATGATACAACTATACCAGGTAAGGAGCTCTGCATTTAGCGAGTGCTGACAGGTTTTGCTGAAGTCGAGAGAGAGACACACTCAAATGTGGCATGTGTATGAATAAAACCAAAATCGAAGCATGCTTTGTGCACTTCGTGTATGTGTAAAATGAGAAATGTCTTCGGCCCCTGGGGGTACCGGTGACCATCGCTTCTTTACATCGACATAAGCAATAGTATTGGCTCGAACATTTTACAAACTATAAATAAAATAGAAATCCCGTCGGAAAAACAAATAAAAATTCGTACGCACACAACCTTTTCAATCAAGTGACAGCAACACACTGAATCTGGGAGTCCCGAAAAGAGAGCACACTCAGCGCCTTACCTGGTATAGTTATCACCTGGTATTTATACCTGGTATCTATTATCAAGAGTGCTAGGTATCGAGTACTGAGTATCGTGTAATGAGTATCAAGTATCGCACTAAAAATAACACACACACTACTGAGTATCGAATACTGACTATCGAGACTTGAGTACCGACTACTGAGTATCGAGTATCGATTATAGAGTGCTGAGTATCAAGAACTAAATACAGAGTAATGAGTATCGAGTATAGAGTAACAAGTATTAGTATGTACTTGTTATCAAGAATTGAGTATCGCCTGCTGTGTATTGAGTACTAAGTATCAAGTATCAAACTAAAAAAGGGCACACACACTACTGAGGATCGAGTTCTGAGTATCGAGAACTGAGTGTCGACCTCTGAATATTGAGTACTGAGTATCAAGAACCAAGTATCCAGTAATGAGTTTTGAGTATAGAGTGTAAGAGAGTGTAAAGCTAAGGTCCTACAGGCAAATAATTTGCCCAAATATTGATAAAAAAAAATTTGGCTAAATAAGCCGAAATGGGTAACCATAGTTTTAGTTTTAAGTCCTGCAAAATCTGCAATCATGACCATTTGGTCAAAGTTTGGACAAATTATTTGCCTGTGTGAAATTAGCTTAATGTGGCTGTTTTAGTGACTCCTTTGAATATAAATCATAGAACTTTTAGCAGTCTCCAGGTCAATAAGTTAAAAGTATAAAACAAGTCACGCACACACACACCATTAATGATTCTAGACAAATTTGTCATGCTGATCCCAAATCTGGTTCTAGAAACTCCATATCTCTAATGGACTAGCTGTAAGCCTTAAATTAAAATGTACCTTAATGTACCTTACCTTTACTGACCGGTCCTGCTATTCCAACTCAGTTCAAGCAAAGCAAGGCAGGCCTCTCTGAGAGTGTGAGCGCAAAAATAACTGTTTAGTTGGATAAGCATTTTCATCTGTCTTTGACTTTTGCTTGCACTTGGGCACGCACTTTTTGGGGGTCTCTTAGCTCACACGCATTTGTAATTGTGCCACAATATTGCGCAATTTGCTCACACTCTGGGGGGAGCAGAGTAAGGGCCAAGGGCCCTACGCATACGTTTAACACACTTCTGCTGCTCGCATTTTCTATGAAAACACCCAGACACGAGAGGTGTTTTAGTTTTTGAAATGCGTGCCAAATGGCGAATTCCGACAGACGCGGACGCGGCCGCAGCTTTTAGCACGGAGGCGTTAATTGACCAACCAAGTACGCTTTGGACAAACAACTGACATTGAGAATTGACTTTGGCCATTTAATGCTCAGCTGCAACTGGAACAATACTAATTGATCTCTCTCTCTCTCTCTATCCCTCTCTTGCAGGACTACAATGGCGAGTGCCCGTACTCGTTGTCGCCGGTGAGCGCCAAAAGTCAGAAACTGTTGCGTTCGCCCCGGAAGGCCACACGCAAAATCTCACGTATACCGTTCAAGGTGCTGGATGCACCAGAGCTGCAGGATGATTTCTATTTGAATCTGGTGGATTGGTCCTCACAGAATGTGTTGGCTGTGGGCCTGGGCAGTTGTGTGTATCTGTGGAGTGCGTGCACCAGTCAGGTAACCCGTTTGTGTGATCTCAGTCCCGATGCGAATACGGTGACCTCAGTGTCGTGGAATGAACGTGGCAATACCGTCGCGGTGGGTACACATCATGGCTATGTGACAGTGTGGGATGTGGCGGCCAATAAGCAGGTGAGTGTGTTGTCCAAAACACAGACGTACGAAGCTAAACCCAACCTTTTACTTTGCAGATTAACAAACTCAATGGCCATTCGGCGCGCGTAGGTGCCTTGGCCTGGAATAGTGACATTTTATCCAGCGGCTCCCGTGATCGTTGGATTATACAGCGTGATACACGCACACCCCAACTGCAATCGGAACGTCGCCTGGCCGGTCATCGTCAGGAGGTGTGTGGTCTGAAATGGTCACCGGATAATCAGTATCTTGCCAGCGGTGGCAACGACAATCGTCTCTATGTCTGGAATCAGCATTCCGTCAACCCCGTGCAATCCTACACCGAGCACATGGCGGCCGTTAAGGCCATTGCCTGGTCACCGCATCATCATGGTCTGCTGGCCAGTGGCGGCGGTACAGCGGATCGCTGTATACGCTTCTGGAATACGCTGACCGGTCAGCCCATGCAGTGCGTGGATACAGGGTCGCAGGTGTGCAATTTGGCCTGGTCCAAGCACTCCTCGGAGCTGGTCTCCACGCACGGCTATTCTCAAAATCAGATTCTAGTGTGGAAGTATCCGTCACTGACCCAGGTGGCCAAGCTCACGGGACACTCGTATCGTGTATTGTATTTGGCCTTGAGTCCCGATGGTGAGGCAATTGTGACCGGCGCTGGGGATGAGACTCTGCGCTTTTGGAATGTATTCAGCAAGGCTCGCAGCCAGAAGGAGAACAAATCTGTTCTCAATCTGTTTGCCAACATCAGATAGACAGAAGCGAGCGCCCAATTATTTGCAGGAGATCTCCCCTAGACTGAGCTAGGCGCCAAAGGCAACACAAACAAATCAGTAACAACAACAACAACAAGCAAGCATCTAAAACTGGGAGTCGACGCACATCAAGTTATTCACTCTTTCGGCGATTTAACTAAATTCATGTTCCAACATTTTTCTTCAGTATAAATTGTAGTTTAAATTTTTGATGATGCCCCAAAAAAAAAAAAAGAAAAAAAAAACAAACAAACCAAAATCCCTTCTTAACTCTTTCTTAGTTTAAGTTCTAGTTAAAAGAAGCCAATTGCCTAAACTTAACAATTATGTAATCCAAATGTCTGTGTACACATCTAATCCCTGAACAACCAGAACTGAAAACGGTTTAAGTGTAGCCTATAACTATATAAAAATTATATACAGCAATTGTATATACCTAACATATATATATATATATATAAATCGAAGCTAAATACTTTTTTTTTGTTTTGTATTATTGTAGGTGTATAGCAACTTTCCGACATAAACCCATATATAAATATATATATACATATATATTATTTTTTTTTGCTTAACCGAATAAGACTTTTTTTCTTAATTCAAGGTATATACACACTAAATTTGATGTATATTTAATAAACAAAATTTATACAATACAAAAATGTGCCCCAAAAACTGAACAACCGAATTTTATTTCATTTGAAAGTCACTTGGAGCTCGTAAGACCTAGTTCTATTGGTAGAGATTGAAGAAACGGATGATGGAAGCGAAAGCAAAGACAATAGTGTAGTCCTTGGGCCAAATCCAAGTGCCATAAACGGGCTCAAGAGGAACTTTGTGCTCGGAAAAAGTCCATCACCAATCCAGAACTACTCTTGCCCAACTCATATCGGGCTAGTCCTGCATCATCAACAGTTACCAGGCGAGAGAGCCGGATATCCTAACCACTAGACAATATGGGACTATTTACTCTGGTAGCTTATCCTTTACTCTCTATTTAAGCCAGCGATGGCCTCGCCTGGCCCGCAGGGGCCGACACGTGCCGAAGCTTGTGCCAAGAGATCAAACCGCTTGTCAGTCGCTGGGCAGTGGTCGACGAAGCAAGTCTGAGCTTTTGATCTTTGAGCTTTTGGATTCCGCTCTTCTTGACCAACGCTGATCTAAACCAGAGTTTCCCAGCCATGGACAAAATCGGCTGTTCAGACATGGACTTACTTTTTGGCCCCTCTCTTGTTGATCAACCCTGCTGAAATTAGATCTGGGGGCCAAACATACTCGGCAATTCACACCGAATGCTTGCCGAAGTCATGCATTACTATGTATTAGAGAGAGAAATAGTCACATTTTTGCGCTCTCTTGTTGGGGAAGCCTGACCCATGATACAACTAATCAGGTATGGCACTCAGCCAACTCTGTGGCCCAAGCGCTTTTGCTCAGAGCGCGAGAGAGACGGAGAGTGAAAGATCCACATATGTACAATGTACACACGAATTTAGTATGTGTGTATAACAAAAAAGCTATGAAGCAACAACAAAAATAACAAAGAGATCGGTGCAACAGAAACCCACCCCTTTAAAATTCCCGTCGGCAAAACAAAAAGTGCGCTCACACACCCTTTCGGTTCAAGTGTCAACTGCACACTGATATTTTGTGGCCAGAGCAGAGGGCACGCTGAGAGAGTGCCATACCTTCTTCGTTGTAACATGGACCCACTTCTCTCTGTCTTTTCCCAACTGCACGTACATACCGAACACACGTATAGCCGCTACAACAACAACACTTTATCTTGTCCGTCTGAGTAGCTGACCAGTCAACGAGGGAGCGGACGAGAGCAGTAACTTCCTACAGAACCAAAACTAGGGCAGAACGACATCGCACCTGGCTGTTATATCTTCCGATCTCTCTGACCATATGACGCACTCCTAACAGCTCCTAGCAGGACTTCCCAGCTTTTACACTGAAGCAAGGGGGTATTCCACCATAACGATGCGTGTAACTAACACGACTTCTGCCATAGCTGTGGAAATGTGGCGGATAAAGAAAGCATTCAGCATTAAATATGTGACTACCCTGCCCTTCTTAGTAAGCACACTCAGTAATTGGGGGGGAAATTGTGCTTCGAACATCTAGATCAGCGATGCCCAGACGTATGCTCTTTGGGTACGTTTTGTTTTTGTAATTGCACCAAAGATAGGAAATCAATGATCTTATACAAGCAAGGCGCGAGGTATACAAAACGCACACATGCAAACGATTTCGTGTGTATGCCTCGCGTAGATCAAAAACCTGGTTTGTTCTCTTCTTTTATTGGTGTTTGCGCGCGTAAGCAAACTGATCAACAACAATTTCATGTGATTTTGTTGTTTCCTTACCCAATTTCAATGTGATTTTCATATTGGTATTGGTGCTTTTCTTTGTGAGTATTGGTGAGTGCTGAGCCGTATGGGACCTCACTTTTTCTTTATTGACTCCTTAAATATGGTTTATTAGTGCCCTTATATTTTCTCCTGCAACTTTAGGTCTTTCATTTATTGTAGTTTTGGGTTAATGAAAGTATAGTATAGGTCCGTCCCATATTCAAATAACACAGGACTACAAGTTTTTGTAGCAGAGAAGATATCAAACGTATATTCATATGTATTTTTGGTCGCTGAATTCAAATCAAATGTTCGTTTTCCCCCAACACGTCAGGTTTACGAGATATTTGCATAAACGTTAGCGAGGTTGGTTTACAATTGTAGCTCCTTTAGCCACATTAATGTAAGCTGCATTGAATGACGTTATGGAAAAACCAAACATGAAGTCCCAGCCAGCATTTTATGAAATTTCTGATCACACTCAAGTCTTTTTCGAGTCCTCAGTCTGATTAAAATAGTTATAAATGCGCTCGTTTTCTGATCATAAATTATACTTTTGTTGGGAGAAATTGGTACCCTAGCCGCGACTCTTCATGAAGAGTCGTTTTTCACACGTTTTTCTCTTCAGTTTCGACTCATTTGCGAGTTTTTTTCGAGTCCTTTTTTAATGAATCACATTTTGAGCAAATGCACGAGTCATTTTCGAGTCTTCCTTAAATCGCACGCGAAACCAATCTCTTTTTAATCATCAATTGGGCTCGAAAAGGACTCACCAAACTGAGGAATCACCTAATGATCTTCCAAATGCTAGGTGGGGTGTTGATTTTGCTCATAAGATACAAATTGTTTGGATTTTTAATAAGGAAAATGTGGTTATTTATTGATAAAATCAATTTTTATCCAAGTTTAAACAATTCTGAAAAAAAGTCTGATGACAGAAAAAAATCTAAGGGAATACTAATAGATAGTCTCTTTTCTAATTTATTATAGTATTTGGAATGCGGTAGCTTGGCATGTTGAGCGCTTTTATAATAAAGTTGACATTCGTATCAAGTGTGTATGTATAGAGCGGTGACAGTCCAGTTTCCAGCATCAAGATACGATTGGGGATATATTATGGGAGTCAGAATATTTTTTTAACAAAAAAACGAAAGAGTTTTTCAACCTCCTCGTATTCTACGTCCCCCCAAACTTGGCTTGCATAGCACATTACAGCTCTCGCTGTGGCCTCGAAAAGTTTGTACTTTAAGCTGTGTTTTACATCTTTTCTGCATAAGAAGGACTTCCATGTGCTGTTTTTTGCCACCTTCGCCTGCGCTAGTCTTTCTTCAAGGTGTTTTTTGTAGTTGACATTGTATGTGATAAGCACTTCCAGATATTTATATTCCTTGACTACTTCTAGCCGTTCTCGTCCTAGGAACCATTTTTCATTTCTTGCAAGTCTTCTCCAATGCTTCTTAAATATTAACACTTTCGACTTAGATATGTTAATTGACAAAGCCCATGTATTACAATATCTTTGTATTGCGTTGATCATATTTTGAAGCGAACTTGGAGACTCCGCCATAACGACAATGTCATCTGCGTTTATCAGAGCCTTTATTTTGAAGTTGTTGAAGGTGATGCCGCCTGGTAAACTTTTTGTGAGATCATCCAAGTATAATGCAAACAGTAAAGGGCTCAACAAGCACCCTTGCATCACCCCCGATTCCGTAGTGAACGCTGCCGAGAGGGTATTGCCATCCCATACCGAGGCGGTGTTGCCGGTGTACAAACTTTGCAATAGAGTTCTTATTTTTGAAGACATTCCTATGTTGCTGAGTTTATAGAATAAACGAGATCTATCTATCGAATCAAACGCAGCTTTGAAGTCGATGAAGAAGGCGTATAATGCTCTACCGCTGTCAATGTAGGTGCGGGCGATACTGCTGAGGCAAAATATGTTGTCGGCTGTCGAATATCCTTTGCGAAAACCAGCTTGGAATTTGCCCGTCAGGCTTTCCCTTTCCACCCAAGATGTTAGTCTGCGAAGAAGAATTCCAGCGAACGTTTTTGCAATTGCATTTTGAAAGGATATTCCTCTGTAGTTTGCGGGATCACTAGAATCTCCTTTTTTGTAAATAGGAAATATGATAGCGCTCTTAAAGTTATCGGGAGTCTCGCCAGTTGTCAGGATCCAGTTGAAAGATACCGTTAGTTTTTCTATAAACCTTTCAGATGCAAATGCTATAAACTCAGCGGGAGTTCTATCGTCTCCTGGGGCCTTTTGTAGTTTGAATTTATTATAGAAAGTTAAAGTTAGGGACCAAAAATACAAATCTTAGACTCTTTTTTTTTTACATTTTTGAAACAATATTAACCTCCAAAATGTCTTATTATTAACAAAAATCCATTTAAAATAACTTTTTAGTATCCACTTTTTATGTTTTTCAATAATTACTTTGTTATTTTCAACCTACAAGAAATTTTCATGGAAAATATTATGCAAAAAAAATCGACAATTTTTCTGGTTTGTGGTCTATAACTTTAAAAAATTTAAAAATGTGGTAAACTAGAGGAGATCAAAGAGTATTCAAAAGTGACTTTAAAAGTTTTTTCTGTCCACAGACCTTTTTTGGCAGATTTTTTTAAACTTGGCGAAAAAAATAGTCAAAATATTTTGCTTTAAGTCAATAAGGGTTGATTGCAATTCTATGCAATCAACACACTTTAACAGAGCCAACACACAACATTATTGGGAAGCAATGGTACATCTGTACAACCGGCTGTTTTGGAATTCACCACAATTCATTCATCAGCAGATTTTGTTGCTTCCACACTTCAACCACTGACAATTAGCGCTATTTGTACAGCTCAAGATGCGGAGTAAAGGCTTGAGAATTCAACTTATGTGAAAACCAGCCCAAAATTCCTCTTGTGAAAGTACAGCCAGCCAGAAATTATGCTATGGTTTGAAGGTGGTACCAATTTTGTTATGTGTTGAGCGTTACTGTTGTTTTTAGCTTTTTGGCTGTTGCTAGATTTTAAACATTTTGTTTAGTGATAATTCTTGCTCGTCTACAAAACAATAGATTTTTATCAAAAAATAACCTCATTTTCCGTATTAAAATCCAACAATTGGTATCTGATGAGCAAAGTCAACCCTTCGTGTTTGGTTTTTCTATAAAGTCATTCAATGTAGCTAACATTAAAACAAAATTTGATTTCAAAAGGTTACGTAATGCGGCCACAGGACCTACAAATGTAAACCAACCTCGCTCAACACACGTTTATGCAAATATACGTTATGTAATATGTTGGGGGGAAACGGACAATTGATTTGAATTCGGCGACCAAAAATACACATGTAAAGTTTGCTATCTTCTTTGCTATCTTAAGTAAATGTTTAAGTTAATTCGGAGCGAATATCCCATATTTCATTAAGGGCTTAAATAAATGAGGCATACTTTTTGGGATGAGAGCTTAGCTCAGACATAAAAGCTCGCGTTTAAAGCTTGACTCATTTAAAAAAGCACTTGCGCCTCTGCTGCTTTAGCTTTTCATTCATAACAAACACGTAGTAAAAGCCCGAAATCAGTTAGCTTAGCTTTTTTTTACTTAAAAGCTTTTCGTATGGCTTTTTGCACTTCTTTGGCTTTGGATTGCGCCGCTGATGCGTTGGTGTTGTCTGCGTTTACCCTAACGGAAAATAGGGTATGTGGGCATCAAATGGAATTTTGAAATAGCTATTCTCATTATCTTTCAGATAGTTTCTCAGCTGAATTTTTGGGAAATAACCAAGAATTTGTTAAACAAATTTTGGATTTGGAATGTATCCATGTGTGACCCAATTGGGCTTGGCTGTGGCTGTTGGATTGTTTTTGGGGCGGAAGCGGCAGTTAATGTTCCATATAACGATTTTAAAAGTATCTACAAATATTTAAATATTCTAGAATTTTGTAAACTTTTTAACTAAACTGCAGTGTTTCTTATATGAAAGTTCGTAATAGAGAAGTTCGAGTGTAACTAGTAACTTTTTGAAATATAAAGCCAAATCTGATCAAAACCCGTTTTAACTAAAAATGGTAGCAAGGGTTAGCTGTAGAACCTGCTCCAAAGAAAACAAAGACATTACAGGCCTGCAAAACTCCTAGAAATAAGGCAAAATTTGTGCAACGAAAATTTTAGGGATCAGGTTCACGGAGCGTGTTTATAAGGTCGGTGAACCTGGTATTTAGACTAGCGGTGGGCACGAAATTTAAGCTTGGGAGCAATCCAAGAGAAAAATCAACCCTTAATAGCAAGGCTTGAGTCGAGCAGCGATCCAAACACACTGCATATGATTTATTTTTGCAGCCGTTTGCTTGTGCGATGTTGTGAGGTTTTTAAATTTTGACTGGTAGCCTCAATTTCTACGTACACAGAGGAAAAAATTCAGGAGCATTGGACTCAATATGAGCCCAAACGTGGTCAAAAATAGTGTTAAAAACAGTCGAGAAGATTTAACACATTTGTTCTCATAAAATTTGAGATTATTTCGATATTGTTTTGAGTTGGCAGCAACTTATTTTATGCCTGTGTATATAAATGAACGAGTCTTGCCCGACCACAGTTAATAGACAAAAACAACCTTTTACAGCGATCTTTGCTTCTCTTTGGTTGTGAGAGAAGAGAAACACATTATTTTTTTTTTCGATTCTCTCTTGTCTAGGTCGACCCTTCTTCTTCGCTTGTATGTAACCGAGTGTAAGACTATTCTAACAATATGTATGTATGAGACAAACTATATGCGCTCTCTCGCACTAACTCTTTCTCTCTCTGCTCATGCTAAAGTCTAGAGCAGGGGTGCCCAAGCCTATTCCGCAAGCCACGCATTTGTTTTTGCTTTACGCAAAGGAATAGCCTGCGCGCATACCATTTACGCGCCCATAAGATTGTAAAAAGCAAAAACAATTTCATTTGCGTGCTCTTCTCTCTTTCTTTCCGAACGAAGGTTTTGTTGTTGGCGCGTGCAGACCTGCAACAACAACATCATGTGTGACTCTCTTCTCTCTCTCCTATGTTTCTGGCAAATAAAAAAGCAACAACAATTCCTTTTGCGTAGTCGGCGCTCGCAGGCGTGTACTTGGGACAGCAATGACCACATACACACTCACACAACCAAACAAAAATCGGTTTTCTCTTTCTATTTCTTGTGGTTGTTCTTGCTGGAGTTGTATTTTGTGCATTTGTATTGGCTTTCACGCGCTCGTAAGCTCATTCTGGGCACCTCTGGTCCAGAGCAAGCTAGCACGCAGCCACCTTTTCAACTAACACACATTTTCTAACCGGTTGACTGACTTGGGCCTGCTTGGGATTGCTGTCAGACCGATCAGTGCTGTGTGCTCCACCTCTGCCACTTACAGTGAGCGCTATTGCAGCACACATTCGGTTGAGGGAAGACCCGAGACCATTTTTTGTTTGTTTTTTTAGGTCATTGGTGTGAGCAAAGCGAACTGAAAATAGGGTTGAGAGTCATTTACGAGCTATGTTTTGAACCGATAGTAGCTACGGTTCGGGAAGTTGAATATTTGAAAAGTTTTGGTTCATGGTTCGGTTCGAGGGACCCAAAAAACCCGGTTCTTTGGGGTTCGATTCAGGAGTGGTTTGCAGCCTTAGTTTTAAGTGTGAATTGCAATTGTTGCGCCGTCCGCTTGTGCGTACACATGGACTTTGAAGCAAGGTAATTGCTTGTGTGACTGAGAGGCACCAGTTTCCGAAAAAACAACTCTAGGAGTAATGGGAGCAGTCGTTCCCACTGTTTATTTAGACCTTAAGATTTTGGGTGGAGCAAAATTGAGAATTTCTTACTTGGAACAAAAATACGTTAAGCATGAAAATTCTTGATCTATGTATCAATTTTTGTATTCCAAATTTCATCATTTACGAGTGTTTTAGCTACTTTTTGCATTTCCAAATTTAAATACGAAATTTAAACAAAATTTCTTTCACTTCAAAAACGAATAAATTTTCAATTTAGTTTGGTTTTACTTTTTTCTGCTGCATTAAACAGCTTTCCAGAAAGTCTCAAACTAGAGTATACAAACTTCGACCTGGTCGCTGCCCCTTTCCGATTTTTTCTTTTTTTTTTTGTTTTCAATTTGGCCAAGTCCAAGTTTAACATCGCTTGGCGCGCCAGAATCAAGTTCAGTTGCGCCGCAAACGCGTTGCGGAAATGTTTTGTTGCGAGCATCGTCGGCTACAGAAACGCGCCCACGTCCTTGTCCAGGCAGTAACTGCTCCTAGAATACTTGGCGCTGATTTCAATTAAATAATCAACCAAAAAACAAAAAAAAAACAAAGAATACCTCAGACAAAGAGGGGAATAAAGAGAATCATTCCCAGGTACTAAAACAGGAATCGGGCGAAACATAACAAAATGGACATTAAAATTTTTTTTTTCAAGTGACTTTTTGTGTGCAGAAAAGTGCGTCCTTGCCTGGCAGCTGCCTTTTTCAAGGTCATTTTACGCATCAAGGCCAAGCAGAGTGGTAAAGAGCAAAAAGGGAGGGATGCGGGTGGGGAGATGTTTTGGCTAAATGTCAAGAGGTGAAGGCAAAAACAGGCGGCCTTGTGATTAAAGTACGCAACAGAACAACTGCAATTAAAGTGCACAAAGTGAAAGTTTTAAATGAAATTCTTTCTAAGTAGCTTAGAGGTTCACAGAAATCCAAAACTTGAAATTTTCATTAACCTAGGTCTAAATTTGTCGGAGTTATGGGTAGGTCCCTTTTAAGAAGGTTCCAAGGAATCCAATCGGGATGAAATGATCTTCAAAGTGATTCTTTGGTTCTATAACTTTCAGATTCATTAAAGTAAATCGCAATTAGTCAGATTTATAAGTCCAGTCAAGGCACTTTAAGTCCCGATTTTAGTAAACATCAGTTTGCTAACTTTCTATTTTGAAGAAAACTTGGACTTTGCTTAAGTCTTTATTCTGGTGCTTAAAACCTCTAATAAAAAGATTAACTCGAAACTTGTTCTTCTCAAATTGATATAATAACACTGTGACACATTTTGTAACCCTAAAAAGTTAAACCGTCTGTTGAATTGTACCAAATAAATTAGTTAATAGTAACTTAAATTTTAGGTAAATTCGGTTAAGTTACTAAGAATCTGCATTTATGATACTCCACCGGTACTTTATAGCTTCCTAAATAAATGCTGCCAATGACTCCCAGGTCTCTGCATTTAGGATTCGTTTAGTCTTCTCTGCTGATAATATGCTTCGATTGAAGTGTAGCATCCGCATCTCGGCTAATATGGGGCAAATTCACAAAAAGTGTTCTCTGAGATTACAATGGCTACATTTCTGAAGTCTGAAGACTTTCTTAATAAAGAAGGTTACTTCCGGATATCGCAAATAGCAAAAGCTGTGTATAGATCGGAGTTCCCCAGCGATAGCCCCTGGGGCGCGAACATACTCGCCAATTCACACCGAATGCTTGCCGAAGTCATGCATCACTGTGTGTTAGAGAGAGACACAGTCGGTTTTTCGCGCTCTCTGCTTGGGGAACCCTGGTATAGATCGCACTGCGGCAAGAAAGAGTGCATACTTGATACCTGGTTTCACGTTCTCTCTACATAGCAATGGCCGTGTTCAGTAGAACAACTGGCTCGCTGATCAAGTATAAATTTGCAATAATCTTCCTTCCGAACTCGAGTGATATAGTGATATAATAGCCAATTTGGGGTAGAAATAGTACGCTACTTTAAAGAGATACTGCTCCAACAGCTGAAACTATTCGATGAATAATTCTTTTCTGATACCTGCTCAGGGATCAATTATTCTGCTGAACACGTCCAATGCTTTCCATGAGCAGTTGATAGCTATTTTGGACTCTTTCAGCTTCGTCTTGAAGTGCTCCGTAAAAGACATATTTGCTGACAAGAGAACTCCTAGATACTCCAATCGTTTGACTATTTCTAGTGGGACACCCTCCATGTTACAGTTTTCATTACTAGCCCAGCGGCCTCCACCTGCCCTGATGAACATTATTGTCGATTTATCCGTATTGATTTGCTAACTCCACTGGTGACAGTACTCCGTGACTTTTTTAATCATTTGCTGAAGCATGTGCACATGTCGTCGGCATACATTAGCGTCTTAATAGTACGACCTGCTATTGTTATTCCTTCAGGCAGGTTATCAGTGATGTCGTCTACATATAATAAGATGCAGCCCTGCCTGACTCCCGTGTTGGTTTTAAACCAATCCAACATTGTGGTTCCATCTCATACTGCGGCACTATTATCTGCATTTAGATTCTGTAACGCCCACAAAATTTTAGTGAGTAGGCCTAAGTTGCCAAGCTTGTATCGAATCGAATGCAGCTTTAAAATCGATAAAGAAAATATAAAAATTTTTACCTTTCTGTTGAAAGGGATTCGCTATGGCAGTCAGAGCGAAAACGCTGTCTATATTCGGATAGACTTTCCGAAAGTCAAACTGGCATTCGCTGAGCGCTCTTACTTTAATGTCCTTAGCAAAGTTGTTGCTCTTGGTTCAAATCATTTTTTTAAAGCAAATCAAAAATATAACATCTTCATTCCCAAAATTACAGAAAAGTGTTGCCAAAAAAAAAACTTTTTCCTCCACTATCTTACAGGTTTTCAACTTTATTTTGAAACCCGTTACAAATTAGGACAAGTAAAACATTACAAAGTTGTAGCTTAGACCGAAATAAACAAACCAATTTCATTTAGTTAGTCTTTCATATACTTATACCGTTAGCCAATTGCTACCAAAAATTTTAAGATTTTTTCAGTTTGGGTAAGAATTCTAGGTGCTATATGAAGGATACCTCGAATGAAGTTGGTTTGTTCTAACCAAGGTTACAAACACCGAACCCCTTAGAACCGGTTCAGTTTGGGTCTTTTGGGTCCGAAGCAGTGTTGCCAACGCCTCTACGCAAAAAAAGGACAGTTGAACCCAGAAAAAAAGACAGAAAACGGACAGATTTTTTTTTCAAAAGGCTAAAAAAACAGGACAATCTATGTTTCCTTATTAATATAATAAAGATTTAATGAATATCAGAAAATTGATAGTTGGCGACCTCTATAAATTGTAGAAAATTAAGTTTAGCCGGCTCGAGGTCAAATGAAACACACAGATCTATATGCTGTTTTTTCGGTTATTCCGGTTGCTGACCGGCAACCATTTTCAGGTATACCATTTTTTACAAGTCTGTGCCGTCTGACGTGGAGTTTCGAACATCTTTATTTTCGTCTAATTTATATCGAGTCTAGTTTTATCAGCATCAATTTGGTGTGCATTCGTTCCAATTAACCGAAGACAACTATCAGAAACTTGATAGTTTTGGCCACATGTTGGGCACCAAACATTGGTAATGCCGCCTCCTGACGACAAGCGATGTTGGAAGTGGCTGAAACGTTATTTTGTTTTCCTTGTGCGAAGGGTACTGCATTTTGCATGTGTTTTTTTGTGTGGCCATGTGCGCGGACCTGGTCAATCTTTGGATTTAAACTGCAATTGCAGTATGCCTCCGGATCCGGATCCTTGGTATTCCAAGGACATCCAATTCTTTAATTCCGGTTCTCTTAACCAAGGTTCGAGAAATTTTTTATTGTAAACATCTTTCGGCATGTTGAAACTTTAAAGAGCAAAGAACCGATGTTCGATTCTTTTGATTTTGTTTACACACAAATAAAACATCGCTTTGAAAAATGCTTATCGAAGGCGGAGAACCAATATGAAAGCGATGCAGTTTAACGATGCACAGTTTAACAATTACAAGTATGTGTGTAATTGTTAAACTGTGAGCGCCTTAGAACAAGTAAAAAAGGATGAATAAAGGATAAAATAAAATAAAAAGGTATTTTTTTCCGGATAGGGGACGTTTCAAAATTTTTCCGGAATTCGCGGTTTCAAAAAGGATAGATCTGTCCGCAAAAAGGACAAATTGGCAACACTGGTCCGAAGTACCGGAACATGAACCGAACTCTTAAAATTTTTAACTCTTCGAACCTGATCCCGCTATTTCGAACAATTTTTTTCGGTTCACAAAATTAAGTAGTTTTTCCAAGTAAGTTGTAGAAATTCCTTGTAATATGACTGCTATCATTGAAGAAATTCTCAAATCTAAAATCTAGATTGAAAATCTCGTTTTCAAGAATTTTGCAATCTTGTAAAAACAACATTGAAAAACCTTGAAATGAGCTTAGAAATCTTAAAAACAAAATTTATCATCTCGCCACTTATCAACCATCCGTTTCTGTAAAGCTTCAGTTGAAAAATTTTATGCGAACCACGACCTCTTCGTCGTTCTAAGACACATAGTTGAAGCTTTTGGCACGGCCGCTTAGCTGGCTTTGCCATCGGGTGTCAATTCTTAGGGTCTACCAGTTGCAGTATAAGAACTCAGCCTGCAAAAATCTCGGCTCTTATGCGGCGATTGGTTGCACCCAAATATTGGCGCCCAATGGCAAATCCAGCTAAGCGGCTAGGCCGTGTGTTTGCGCAGTCGCCAGAAGGTACTGAGTTCAAGTCCCAGTAAGGGCGGATTAATAATTTAAATCTATATAAGTTTTTCAGAAAGAAGAAAACAATTATAACTCTAAAACAAGCACCACCCTCAAAGTAGAGTTCGCACACTTTGTAAGCTGCATAAAGAAAAATTTAAAAACCAGTGCTAGACTGTGTGACTCGATGGAACTCAACCTAAATAATGTGCGAACGTTTTTTTTAACTCTTAAAGATTTTTGCATTCAGAGTTCTTTAAAAGACATCTAAATGGAACGTAGCTCAAAATATATATGATTTGCTGCACCCAATTTATACAACTTCTTCAAAGATGTTTTTCATTTCGAGCAATTTATCTAATATCTTCAGCAAAACATTGATTATTACTATCTTCTGCTTTTTCTTTATTGGCCCGATATTTGCATCTTGGCATCTGCTAAAAATGCCCTCCACTCGCTTCAGTTTCGTGCGAGCTGGCACCAGTTGTTCAGACCAAGGTTGGAAATGTCTTTCCGCAACTGATCATCCCATCTTAGTGGTGGGCGTCCCCTCTTGCCTTTTCCTCCAAAGTCAGCCTTTTTTACTGGAGCTTCTTCATCCATCCGGGTGACATGTCCTATCCAGCGCAGCCGTTGTTGCTTTATGCGCTTGACCCGACTGGTGTCCCCCATAGAGCTTATACAGTTCGCCATTCTTACGAGTGCGGAATCCATAACCAACTTTTGAAGGTCCATAAATCCTCCGAAGAATCTTTCGCTCTAAAACGCCAATTGCCGCCTCATCCGCTGCTGTTAATGTCCATGCTTCTGCGCCGTATTGCAGGACTGGGATGATAATTATTGTTCTTCGAGAGAAGGCTCTGCTGTTGAACTCTCTACTGAGCCCATAGTAGCATCGGTTTGCAAGAGTAATTCTTCTTCGGATTTGCAGGCGGATGTTGTTGTCGTTGGTTATCATCGTACTGAGTTAGACAAAATTCTCTAGAACCCCAAAGCTGTACTCTCCCATTGTAAAAGCTTGTCCACGACTTCGTCTTGTCCTCGTTTACCGCTAAGCCCATCTGTCTAGACTTATTCTCAATCTCTGAAAACGCCCTGCTTACCGCTCGTTAGTTTTAGCCGAAAATGTCAATAATATCGGCATATGCAAGTAGTATTATATCTTTATAAAAGATGGTGCCCGATCTGTTGGCATTTGGACACTGACGCAGTATATACTCCATCAGCAGATTAATGAAGAAACACGATAAGGTATCACCCTGCCTAATACCTCTTTTGGTATCAAATGGCTCGGAGAGGTTCTTTCCTATTTTGACGGAGCGTACTTCCTTGCGTACTTCTCAACGTCATCATGCAAAGTCGAACGTACTTTGCTGGTATACCAAAGGTAGATAGGGCATCAAAGTCTTACACTGACTGTAAAGAAGTACCCAAACTCGTGCTTGGAAGCATGTCCGCTGTAGTAGATCTTCCAAAATACATTGATTGATGATGTTCTCAACTTGTGCCCCTTTCCAATCTATCGCATTTCCTTAAGTGCGGTAACGTCCTATGAATATCTCTCGAGGCGTTCTCCATCTCTGTTGAGGGTGCGAATATTCCAGGTGCATATCCTTAAATCGTGGTTCTTAAAACGTTTGCATGAGTCGTCTTCAGAGGAGGTCCGTATTCGAGGCGTTGCAGTTGCAGTTTTCTCATTGGTGGAGTTTTTTTGACGGTGGTGGGTAACAAGCCCGACGCACCAACGTTCTTCTATTATGAGCTCAGTACTTAGACCCGAGATAGATTTCAAACTTTGTTAACTTCTGACCAAAAAAAAGTAGCAAAGCAGCACATTACAGACATGCTGAAGCTCCTAAAAGAAAATTCAACTTTAAATGATGATATAGATTCCTTCGAAAATTGTCCAAGAGAACATACATCAACAAATGTTTTAAAATTTTGAAAAGGTAAAAAATATTGCCTAAACTATACTTGCTGTTTCAGCAACTCAGGTATCAGTTGAACGAGCCTTTTCTACACTTACATAAGTTGGATCTTTCTGTTCTTAGAGCTGGTATAGATGAACAGCTCCTAGAAGATATAATGCTTATTAACTTAAAGAAAGCAATAAATGAATTTGAAATTAATTGAAATTACATTACATTGGGGACACACACACAAGTACAAAGGCCACAAACAGCGCAGCTCTGTCTCGTTGTGCCTTTTTCTGCTGTTGTGTCGCATTGGAGTTCCCAAGCGATTATGGCATTGCAGGCTTGAGGAAGGAGCTGTTTTCTGATTGTGGACCAGGCAGCGGTCTGATGATTTGGTAGAGATACTAATGGATTTGGAAGAGATACTAATGAAACAGCTGTTCGGTCATCTAGCCTCCTTTGTGGTGTTGTGTTTGGTAGAGATAACAATGAAACAGCTGTTCGGCCAACTAGCCTTCTTTGTGGTGTTGTGCGTTCCTGTTTTAAAGTTATGTACAAACAAGAGATTGAGAGAAGCTTGGCCCTGGCCTTCCCTTGGAGGTGCTGTTTGAGCCTATTTTACATATTTTTTACAAACATAACACGACCTCGAGCCAGCAAAAATTTGAAGGTTTGATTATCATAAAGGTCGTTCAAACATACACAGAAATAAAGAATATTATTTAAAAGTTAGTATTAATAATTCGAAACTATTCTTTTATGTTCCAGCGAACCGAGGTTCGAACCAAAACCTTGGGTTCAGGGGTTCCAGGAACCGGTCCGCAAACCGAACCTTAGACTTTACAAAGGGGTTAGAGCCCCGACAAGGACAGAACCTTCTGCAAAATTTTAAAGGTTTGCAGCCTTGGTTCTAACTACAGATGCCGGAAATAGTATCGATTTATATAGAAATATCGATCTTTTTGTTTAGTTCTCTCCATTTGGTCTGCCCTCCTTTACAGTAACTTGTTCTCTCTCACTCACACACATACACACAAGCAAATGTAAGGCATGAGTAAGTTTGTAGACTCATTCTCACTTACCACATGGCCACATGTTTTGATGGTGTAATTTAGAAATCAATTTTGATTTCTACTTAGTTTTAGCCTCACCCACAACAAGCAACTTGGGTACTTGGTTATCATGTAGAACTCTGGCATTTGCTGGTCAAATATCGCACCATTCCATTGTGTGGACTTAGTCAAAACTCAATATTTATATTTGACTGGCAACAGTATTTTCGCACGATGGAATGGCATCTAGTTAAGTGTCCAAAGCTGTGAGATTTGCTCAATGATTAGCACAGCCTTTTTTTGTTTGGGGGGAAGGTCGTTCATTAGGTATCGTTCTGGCCCAAGAAGTGACTTCCTCTAGCCAATTAACGCCTGTTTAAAGCTGGCGGACTGGCCTTCCCCCAGCTGTGGGAGGAGGCACGGTGAATGACCGACCACTGTCCCAGTACAAAGCCTGGTCTTTGTTTGTCTCTTCGATCGATACACCAACTATTTATGATCCCCCCCGTGACCTCATTTAGTGTTAACTCATCCTGCTCTTCAACTTGACCCCAATTTCGCTGTAGTTGTGATTGGGCAAGGACAACCTCCTTTTGGCACGTACTCTGACTGGCAGCAATTACAGCGATTAAAGATCTCTCGCTCTCTGGCCGTCCAGCAATTACGAAGACCAGGTCTGGGCCATTGTCAGTGGAACCTTCTGTTTCGGGTTTTTGGGTGTGTGTGTGTGTGTGTGTATGTGTGTGTAGTGACTGTGTCAGAATCTCAGCTGGAGCGGACAGTAGCGTGACATTCAAAAGTTGCATCAAGTGAAACCAGTTTAGATGCGCTTACCAGGCCAAGTGAAGGGTTAAGCAGGAGGTAGCTACAGGTGCAGTTATGATTGATGATGGTGTTGAAGACACGCCTGCCCCCACCCCACACATACCCCCAACCACCTACTTATGCCCCTGCACTATGAGTAATTTTGGCATATTTCGGGTAAAAAGTAAATTTAGAGAAAAAAATATAATTTCTTGATCTATACTCTCTCCGTTCTGTTGTCCATACTCACTTCCATTGCCTACAAAACACACAATAAGCACGAATTCAGTTTGCATTTAGGAACCAAAATTCTTACAAATTCAGCAACGTATATTCACGCACTATAAATTGTTATTCTGAAGGTCTATAACACTATTATACATATTTCCATTGGAAGTGCTCGTTCTAATCGATTTTTACGATAGGTTCCGTGTTGCCAACTTTTGTCGTGAAAAAACTGTTTGGCACGGAGAGGGAAAAAAGCCTGGATTTTTCGCCAAAAAACAAACTGAACAATGCAAATGACTTTTTTTTATTATTTATGTATTTATATGAAGTTCCTAGTCCTCATACTTATCGTAGGCCTCACTTGTGCCAAAGTCTCTAGATTCTATAACTTACATAGGGGGAAATATGCGATGTGGACCTACGATTTTACATATGTGTGCCGTGTGTGTGTGCAAAGTTTGTTCGGCAGATTTCGAACACACACAACCACATGTAGAATCGAAGATCCACATTGAACTTTCCCTTTGCCATTCACTTGTATTTTCTTTTAGGAAAATTCTTCCAATATACGAACAATCAGCCATACTCCCATTTTCACTTTCGCAAAACTTTTGCGATTTCAAACCGATTTTAGGACCAAATTTGGGCTCCAAATTGTAAAATGTTTGCGTCGGCAAAAATGGAAGCATGGCTAAGTGCTTTGATTTTTTTGGTCGTGCAATGTTTTAAACCGAAAACTATTGATTTGCTTAAAAGTTTTGTAAATGACAAAATGTAAATGTATTTTCAAAGATCTATATGAAAATTTAACAATAACTGTATACCAATCTTCCGGAAAATTTATCCCCCTGGGTGGCAAATGGGTGGTCTAGGTGGATTGCGCGAAATGTTAGTTGAAAATAGACTTGATCTGCCTGCAAGTACAAGAAATATATGACCCACACATATCAAAACTTTATCTCTTACCATCTCTGATATCTGTTTGCTCATACGCGAAGACAGATAGACGAACAGACAAACTTACAGATGTTCGACTGATGATGATGATCAAGAATATATATACTTTATAGGGTCGAAAATGATTCTTTTTCACTGTTTACTGTTGCACAAACTAAATATACTATGTGTACCTTTGGTATAGATTATAATAAAATATAAAAATATGATTTTACAATTTTCAAAAATCGACCCCCAAAGTCAAAAAATGGGTGGAAAACTGTTGTATGAAACTTTTACGTTTTTCATCCGATCAGCTTTAAACTTATTTTAAAAGCTTCACATTCCAAAATATTACCAAAGTGTTTTTTAAATTTTGGAGCTAGGTTGGGCGAGAGTTCAGTTTCAAGCTTACATACAAAAATATCGAATACCAGACTTTCAAACTTTCTCAAAATATCAATATCGATAATATCAAAAATCAAAATTTATAATATTGATATTTTATATATCTGGTTGAAAAAACATCGATATATCGTTATTTTCTAAAGCTTAAGAAATCTGAAAAGTTTTTAAGGAACGTCTTCATCATAAGACAACTAATGACTAGTGGCCGTTTTATCTTATCTTTTCAATAGCATAACTTTTAGATTTAAATGAATTAGTTTTCTGAATCTAGACTATACATTAGGGGGGTGTCAATTTATATGAGTGGAAAAAAGTCAACAAAAAAACGAAATCTACGGCAATTTCTAAGAAAATTTCACCAAGAAACCATATGTCGAAAATGTGGTGTGCTTCCTAGCCCGCGCCAATCGACCTTATATTATATGTATTAAGAGCATTTAGGGCCGATTTCTCTTCTCCCAAATAAGCCTTAAATTTACTCTATTATTTGTTAGTTTATGTGATATAGCTGTGAGATAGCTCTATGTAGAAGATGTAAAATCGGCCCTTAATGATTTTGTAGAAATAAACTATTTTTATTTCTCCTACTTAGAAATCGCACTTTGGTCAAAAATCTATGGCTAAATAACGTAGTTGGATCAAGTTGAATGAAGGAATTCTTCTGGTTTCATGGTTTCTGGGTAAAATTTTCCTAGAATTGTCTGAATATTTCCTTTATTTCTATACGCTTTGTAGACATTCAGTCATATAATTTGCACCTGCGATTACCATAGTCATTTTTTCTGATATATCGTTTATAAGAATATCGATAATCGCCTTTATCGGCCCAACAAATACTATATCATATCGGAATAACCCTTATAGTCCAACAAAAATATCGATCATATATTGACCACTCCACCCCAAAGTAGGAAAATTAGCCAAAAGCTATTGTATGAAACTCTACTGTTCTTTACTACTCGACTATCTCCAAACTTATAAAATATTACCAATGTGTTTTTGAAAAATCCGGAAAATTTGGTGGTATATTGTTACAAAACAGAAACTTTGGTAGTTTCCATTCGACATAATACTCAAAGCTCCATATGGAATTAAAATTCCATAGATAAAATTCCATAAATAAAGTAATTTTTACACCCTTGTAGAGGGTATATTAAAATTGTCCAGATGTTTGTAACGCATAGAAGGAAGCATCTCCGACCACACAAAGTATATATATTCTTGATAAGCAAGACGTGCTGAGTTGATATAGCCATGTCCGTCTGTCCGTCCGTCTGTTTCTATGCTATATCCTCCGTCAGTTTTAAAGCTATCTTAACCAAACTTTTCCGGAAGTCTTTTGGTACAAATACGTTGCACATTTGTCGGAACCGGCCGGATCGGATGACTATAGCATATAGCTGCCATAGGAACCATCGGTCGAAAAAGTAGTTTTAGTGAGAAAAACTTTTTTGTCTTCAACGCAAACGTCCCCAAACATCGTATTTCTAAGTTTTCTATGCTTTCACATAATTCCACCAAGTTTTATAAAAATCGGAAAACTATTTAGTATAGCTGCGATACAAAAGGTATGTCTGAAAAAAAGCCTTAGTAGGAAAAACTTTTTTGTTTTCAATGCTATCTCTCCCGAACTTGTTACTGATCAATATTATATGCTACCACACCAATTCTGCCAAGTTTGATCCAAATCGGATGACTATAGAATATAGCTGCCATAGGAACTATCGGTCGAAAAAGTAGTTCTAGTGAGAAAAACTTTTTTTTTTTAATGCTAGCGTCTTTATACCTTCCAGTCGTGAATATTATCAGTTTCCACACAATTTTGGGGAGTTCGGTCAAAATCGGATGAATGTATCATATAGCTGACATATAACAAACTGGCAAGCACATGCTCAAAATAGTGGTGCCATCAAGCTACAAGGGTATATAAACTTCGGTCAAGCCGAAGTTAGCTTTCCTCTATTTTTTCTTTTTTAATCCATTCACCTGCGCTTCAAACTCATTCTCAAAGCTGACTTACAAATTTTGGAAAATCTACATACACAAATGAGAGCGAAGCCGCGGGTATAAGTTAGTCAAGTATATAAACAGTTGTATTTCGATTCTAGAATGTTTCGTACTTAACTTAAGTGCATCCAAGAACCAAACATAATTGAAATTTTTAAGTACAAAACAGTATGAATTTTATCCTGATCGAGCTAGAACTCTGCCTGTTGTTTTTTTCTGAGTGTACATATGGCGTATATCCCCATACTGGAGCAGCATAGCATCTGATGCGCCTAGCTATTGTTTGGAACACTGAATACTATGAGCTGTGGTTAAGGTGTCTTTTGCTCGTTAAGCTTTTCCAGCTGCTGTTAGAGTCGCGCGAGTTTCTGCTCCAATTGATTTCTGAAGATCTTATTTGGTGCTAGAATAACTTCGAGGTATTTAAGTTCTTTGAGTACCTTTAGCTTTGCTCCGGTGTAGATTACGCAAGGCTACAAAATTCGACTTTTTCCAGTATATTGAAGAGATGCTGATTTTCGTGTGCTGAACACGAATCTTTCTTCAGAAATGGTCCACCAAGTCGAGATTTTTAGTAATTTGAGCTTAAGGATAAAAAAAAATCAAAAAACTTATTTGACTTATTGGAGAACCTTTACTTTTATTTTGACTTTCTTTGATATTGTCGGAAAGAACTACTCCTTAACTTTAAAATAAACTATCCCAAACAATTCTACAATTTTTTTCATTGAAGATATACCATATTTAGTAATTGTATCCGAGTTCACAAAAACCCAATATATTGTTGCTGCCCCAAAGTATTCAATGGGTTTTATTGAAAATTTTCATTGAAATTCCATACAAATTACTAGCCGGTTGTACTGTTTCTGCAAGGCATACTTTTGTGCAATAGACAGTTTTGTTATTTTACTTTATCGAGACTATATATTCAAAATGGTATATCTTCGCTTGAAAAATCGAACAATTCTTTGGGATAGTTTATTCTAAAGTTAAGAAATAGTAATTTACAATAATATCAAACAAATGTATAGGTTTTCCACAAAACGTGTCTGAAAAGGTTCAAAATACGCACTTTTTGCAACTTTAAGCTCAAATTACTAAAAATCTCGACGTGATGGACCATTTCTGAAAACAGATTCGTGTTCAACACACGAAAATCATCTGGATTCAAAACGTTGGTTTAAGGGTTGCCTTCAATATACTGGACGTTGTTACCTGGTGTTATGTATTGTTCGTTTGGCCCATATGGTGAGAAGCTCTTTATCTTTATTGGCAAAAATCTAGAGCATGTAGCTTTTCATCAGAATCAAATGTGTTTCCGTTCAATTAGTTTTGAATAAGAGCGAAGAAAATATTAATCTCTCATGTGGTATAACGATTTCCGTTTGCTAGCCATCGGCCTCCAATGGCCGGCCAGCGTTTGGCAGGGAATATTGTAGTCCGACGCTAACATTGTGCTTTACTTGGCGTATTATTTTCGAGTTTGATGCTTTCCAAGCTTAAATTGCTGTAGGTTCTACAAATATTATCGAATGACGTTCAGAATCACCCGCTTTAAAATTGAAACTAGATCCAACTGTAGAGAAAAATTCCCTTAAGCTATAAAGGGAAATAAAGCTAAGAATGTGATTAAATCTGGGGTCAATTTTTGACCGAAAAAAATAGAAACTTTACGCATTGTGCCCCGCTAGACAAGTTAAAGGCAGTCAAAGTTCATATAGGTAGACAGACGCACACATTCCCCGAGGTTTAATGGCCCCCACCAAAAACCGTGTGTTTTATTTGTATTTTTTTTTTATGTTTTGTATGTTTAGGTTGAGTGACAGTCACCACAAAGATCCAAAAACAAAACTGTTCAAGTGTTTCGAGCGGTCATTGTACTTGACTCGACGTTCCAAAATAACCGATCTCGATCGGCGCTAAGGTTTTGTTTTCGTTTTCTTTTGCAAAACAACTGGCCAGCTAGGCAGGCAGCTGACCAAGTGAAGCAGCAACCGGAGCCAGAGCTCTCTGATTATGCCATGAAATTAAAAAGCAAAAGCAAAAGCATTGACATTGAAAATTATGCCACAACGGTTTTTCGGCTGATCATGCATATTGATTGCAAACTAGATTGGGTCAGGGGGGATCATTCTGATTCTGTGTGCTTATCTAACCATCTGGTTATGGGGAATCATTAAGATTGATCGTTCAAATTGGAGCGACTTTACAATTGTCATGTTGATTGATTGACTGACGGGCGGGGGCATTCTGAGACAAGTTCACCGCTTCACCATGTACAGACGAATGTATGTACCTAGCTGGAGCTGGGCATTAACAATAGCGCTACATAAATAATACTTATAATAAGCCGCTCCAAAATGTCATCATTAATTATTTCTGACTTTGTGCCGACAAACCGGGCGGAACGTGTTAAAACAAGCAATTCAAAACAAAAAGAAGTAATAATACATGAAGTGCACATGAAGGAATATGAAAGATAGCGCTGACCCTCACCTTTTCAACTAAACATCTTTTAGTCTCCAGTTTATGGGAGGCTTCTGTTTTAGTTAGAAACGTTTAGCAGAGATGGACTTTGGATGTTAAGAAGATGTTCTGTTCAGAATGCTGGGTAAATCTATGTAGAAGAGTTGCGAAGAGGCAGAAAACTTTTCAGTTCAAATACTGGCGAAAGTAAAAGTTATGCAAATGTTTTATCAAATGTCACATGTAAAGCAAAAGTTACAAAAGTAAGATTGTCAAGGAAGCAAAGCTGCAAATTAGTTCGGTTTAGGCATTTTGGGTAAATCAAACCAGACCTTTTAAATCTATTACCTACGGAAAACTCACTTTCGGAAAAGGTTCAGTCGATTTTGAATACTTCCTATTCTAGCCGGAAAAAAACTCATTGTTTAATACTAAATTGTTTGTTGTTTTATCTATTGAAGATCCATTTTGAAAATCCTATACAAACTCGACATGAAATATAACAAAAGTCAAGTTGTTAAATGGTAATACAAACTTCTCATAACCAGGAACTTTTGGAAGAAAACTTAAGATTGATAGCATTAACAGTAGTTGGACTATAATCAATAACTGTTCATGGACATAACAAAAAGTTTGAAAAATCTCAGCTTCGATAAGTTATTAACCCGATCCTCTAGCTGAACCTTCACGACGGGTTTAAACCTCCGGACCGAACCTTCCGCAATATTTTAGAGTTGTACAGCCTTGCAAAGAAATGCTTGTCAAGTCTTAAATTCTAAAAGTTTCTAATATGATTACGAAATAAATACCAAGGTTTCCACCTAGAAACGAAAGCCAATACATCATAAGTTTCAAAACACTCAGAAAAAGACTCAAAGTTCCACATGAAATATTAGTGATCAAACCCCGGGGCTGAAAATACCCCAGAATCCGGGCCCCACAGTTTACATTTTTGACAGTTATTGGTAGAAGTTACGCGCTGTACCAGCCAATCGAAATCGATATAACGCATTGTTACCTTAAATCATCGAACCAAGGCCAACTGAGCATATCGAAGTTGAGACTTTAGTATGAGCTGGTTGAAATTTATACCGTTTTGTAGTTAAATTTTCAAGTATGTTCCAAAAATCATAGAATTTGCATAAATTTACAGAGTTTATGGCTTCAGTTTCATATGGATCGTCCCAAATATAATGTTTGGCCTTAAACCCAACCTCGTCCCCTTTTTCCGAGCTGGGAAAGAGATTTTTCAAAATCGGGGCGGATGTTCCAGCATTATTTCACATACTATCAAGTCAATCGTTTGGCCTTGAACCCTTTCCCGATTTGGGGCGGATTTTACAGCATTATTTCACATACTAGTCAAGTCAATCGGATGAAAAATAGTTTTTTGCTTGCAGAATTTTGGTGCCATTTTCTTTTTGGGCGGTTAGAATTTTCCAAAAACCCGTCTTAGTTCCCACTTACAATACAAATGGAAAATACTGTCAACGTTTCAGCCTTCCATCTCTTACCGTAGATTGTCAAACAAATATATGGGCATTTTCAATCTGACGTGACGTGACATTTGTACGAAAAAATGTTTTGAAAATATATGAACAACTTTTTTTTTGTATATTTGCGTTGCAATTAATCAATCGACAATAAGGACTTATACCCTTGTTCCACTGGCACATTCTAGAGGTCATCCGCTGGATGATCTAAATGTCCTCATTCTTTCTGTATATTTCCTCATAAGAGATGAATGTCCATTCAATAGATCATCCGTGACGCATGATCAAGTCACTGTCATTGATGATCTAGCTACTGTCACGACATATAGTTATTTGCCGCTAAAAGGCTAGATTTCTTATCGATATGCTATCGAACTGCCTAAAAGGAACAGCTGCTCCGTCAATGGCGTTGCCATGGTCGTAAAGAGTTTAAGCTTATGAATTCTACACGGCCAAGGCAAGCGGCAATTGTTCCATTCTTTGTATTAGAATGTTAAAAAGCAGTAGTATTTCTTATGTATAAATCCCGCAAACTACCTTTATTGTGGTGGGACATAGCAATTCAATCAGCTGTTCGTTGTTGACGTTAGTGTGGCCGTGAACAACATTCGTCAGTGGAACAAGGAAAATTCACTTTTCGAGAATGTGGTTGAATGTTCGTCAGTGGAAAAAGGGTATTAAAGATATAAGTATAAATATGTGCTGGCATGACGTTACAAAAAACAGAAGTGGGATTTTGAATTGTATTATAAAAATTCCAAAGCTCTGCGTATTGGGCAAAACTTTTTATACACAACATTTTTTTATTAGGATTAGAAATAATAAAAGATCATTTAGCAAGTTATCATATTAAGCAATGGTATCTCAATTTTTTTATATTAACTGTTTGTACCCTTAGAAAGATTTTAGAGAGCAAAAGTCAATGCAATCCATAGGCCCTTTTAACAACACAAAAAGTATCCAAATGAGAAAAATGGAGCTTGCGCAAATTTGTATTAGAAAAACTTGAAAATATGATCAAAAATAGTGTTTTAAAGTACACAGAGGGAAAAAATAAAGAAGGTTGGACTCACGATGAACACAAACGTTGCCAAAAACATTGCATGAGTGGTTTTTCTCATTTGTAATACAATGCTCTCATTTCAAGAACAATTTTTTGACATCGCCAACACTCATATCGAGTTGATATTGTTCCGTTTTGAAGAACATTATAAACTCAACTAGGGACAAAATTTGATTGAATTTGCATCAGGAGGTGCGCTTATAAACGGATTCCTCTCATTTTGGGGACTTGGGTGACATAGGGAACGGAACATTCCTCTTTGTATTGCAAGGGAAGGGATGGAGAGCGCTGGATATGCTGCTGCCGCTCGTCCTCCGCCCATATTCCATGGGATCAGAAACATTCGCTGTACAACAACTTCAACGACCCCCCATAAACTCCACACAATTTGTTTCATTTAAGTCTTTCAGAAAAACATCATAATTTTTTCGATCTTTACTGCACAATGTATAAAATGACGCGCTAACACATTGAGCCATTGCACACTTTTGCAGATTCACATCCAAAGGGATGCTTATACTTGGTTTAGCTGACAAGGAGCTGAGTTAAAAAAAAAACAAGGGAGAGATTAAAAAGAGAGCCAACTCGCTCTCTCGGGTCGGGCGTGGCGTACCAGTTGTATGTGTGGCTGCTGCTGCGGGAGGTTGTGGGTTCGATTCCGCCTCGGACCATCTAATAGAAAAAGTTTTTTCTTTCTTTAGAAAAAAGCTTTTACACACCCGATCACCTTCACCAGCTACTGGCGCCAGCTGTGAAGTAACTAGCCATGAAAAAGCAAAAATTCTCTAACTATTGCCGTTCGGATTCGGCGTTAAGCTGTAGGTCCCTTTCTCTTGTGCGAAAAATTATAAGCACACACGCCAAGAGATTGAGAGAAGCTTGGCCCTGGCCCTCCTGGAGGTGCTGTTTGAGCCAATTTTACTTTTACATAGAGAGAGCCTCTATGCTTAAGACCGGTTTTGGTGTTGTATAAAGCAAATGTTATGCGATTGAGTACAACTTTTCTCATTCCATGAACATTTGGAACATTTGTTGTCAAGAATTATGATAACATCTTGTTCTTATTTTAAGTTGAAGGCAACCTATTTTCTGAAAAGGGTTTTTTCCCTCTGTGTACTTTGAATTTTTTGGTCTCGGTAGACTTTTCTGTTGAAATGGCCATATAAAATTTTTGCAACGAGTCATTTTCCGTGAACCTCTATGGGCTTTATGGGTACACGAAGCGGGTTTAAAGGGTTGGCGTTTCAGGTTTTGAAACCCTATACCGAAAACGGCGTTGTTCAACTCAAATTTAGTCCAAGTTATACTATATATCATTAATACTAGGGGCAAATGTCGAGAAGGCTCGCCCAAGTAGGTTAATCGAGTATTGTTTCCGATCCAGTTTAAAGTCCTAATTGTAAGCCTAATTTGATTCAATCGTAATTGGTTCAAGAGTTTTATAAGCTGCTATCCAGAACAGTTGTTATTTAGTTTATCTATTTCCGTTTTGTCTGAAGAATGTATGGGAATTGATTTAAGAATTGCTTAAACCTAAACCAATGCGAGAAAGTCAAGCTAACTTCGTCTGTGCCAAAGTTTTTATACCTTTGCAAATGCTTGCTTTGAAATATCAGAGTTTGAGAATGCTTATATTCAGAACAAAAACTTGCTCTCTTGTCTTTTTACTGCGGGAAATATGACGGAAACATATCATCACAGTTATCAATAAAAACCTATTTTACTACCGATCGCTATCCTATTTGGACCAAATTTCGCAAATCTGCTTAAAAGTACATCAAATTATCAATCGCCGAGTTTAAGAACGATAAAATTTAAAAAATAAAATATTTCTCACTAAGACCAAATTTCCAACCGATCGATACTATGGCAACTGTAAGATATAGTCATCCGATTTTGACCAAAATTAGCAAATCTGTGTAAAAGCATATAATATTAGTAACATTGAAATCTAACACTTAGATCCATTTTCTGAGCAATGGTTCCTATGGCAGCTATAAGATATAGTTGTTCGATCCGAATGATTCCGACATACTTTGCAGCTGTGTAAAGCTTTACAACTGAGAGACTAGTTTGCTTAAAAGCAGACAGACGGACAAAGCCCTGATCAAGAATATATATAGTTTATGGGGTAGGAAACTAATATTTCTATGCGTTGCAAACTTCTGGGCAAAATTGCAATACCCTTTGCAAGGGTATAAATCAGAGTCCACTGCGTCCCTATCTAATGTGTATACAACAGTGCTCTGCGGCAGCGACGCATTGTGACGTTGACACCACGGTTGCCACACTTGGTGTTTTTGCACCAATAATGGTGTTTTTTTTTTCCTGTTGGTGGCACTGGCACTTTTTTTATGGGAATTGGCTCTTTTGCGTATAAATTAAAAGAGGTCAAAAAATTATGCGAAGTAAAACCAGTTATAATTTTGGGAATAGCTGTGACAAGACGACTGTCCTTAGAGAAAGATATTGCGCGAGCTTGTTTGAGCAGTGGGATGCTCCCCGACGTTTACCATGGAGAATGAGTATTAGAGATAAAATTTTCGCTGCCGCTCAATATTGCTGGTGCTAAACGATAGTGCCCAAAAAGATACTTTATAATTTCAGTAGGAAATCAAAGCGGTTAGAGCGAGACGGACATATTCCCAAATGTATCCGGAGAGCGTAAGTGAGAGTGAACAGATGACCCAAATGTATCCAGAGAGCGCAAGTGAGAGCGAGCAGCTGACTAATTTCTTAAATCTAGATATTCTAGTCTATGGGTTTACAAAAAAGGCCAACTTTTGAACAGAGAAGATATATCGTATATTAATCTAATACCACACTCAGAGAAAAAATAGAGAATTTCGCTCTTGAATCAAGAGCATTCGTTCTCAAAAGTACGGTGAGAGTGAAAATTCTTGATCCAAGAGCGAAATTCTTGATTCAAGAGTGAATTTTTTATCCCGACATTCCTGATTCAAGAGTTTCAGCTCTTGATCCAAGTATGAATAATTATTGATTCAAGAGTTTCAGTACTTGATCCAAGAACGAATAATTCTCAAAATAAAAAAATTAAAAAGAATATTTGGGGTGGGTGGGAGAGACACGACCGACCCGACCCGACCCCGACCGACGTGGTGGGTCCGTCTCGACCCGACCCCGGCCGACGTGGTGGGTCCGTCTCGTCTACCTCCCCCCCGTCCCACTCACCATTATCAACCACACCAACCCCAACACCACCACCCCCCACCCCCACCAAACTTTGTTTTAAGTTGTGATTGATTTTGAGATAACCACATAGATATTTTTTTTTTTTACTTACTTTTCTGGGACTTGAACTCGGTACCTCGAAAGACTGAAACACACACAGGCGACGGGCATTTTAACGAGCTCAGCTAACCTTCGTAAGGTAAAAGGCGCGACGAAATCACACTTATAAATAGACGCAGTTGCCTTTATAACACAACAACAAACTGCGCATGCGCTCTCACTCTCTGCGCTCTCATTCTCTCAACGACGCGACGAAATCACACTTATAAATAGACGCAGTTGCCTTTATAACACAACAACAAACTGCGCATGCGCCCTCACTCTCTGCGAGACCGACTCCAACGCTACTCTCTCAAAGTTAAGTTGCCCTCACCCCCCTTGCCTATAAAAAACAAAATTGAGAACGTTTAGAACGAATTTACCTCGATTCCAAGAGCAAAATTCTTGAAAATTCGAGAGCGACTAATTTTTTTTTCAAGAGCGTTCGTACTCAAATTATTCGTTCTAGTTTTTTCTTAGTGCATGTATCATATTTTCACTTTTCCGATACAATCGCGCTTTTAAAAAGTATGGACTAAAAACTA
>JBAMBO010002364.1:0-100203 GCA_037044535.1 Lordiphosa magnipectinata | reverse complement strand
TTAGCATATATGCAAAATGGTATATCTTCCTTAAAGAAAATCGTAGAATTGTTTGGTATACAATTTTTAGTCCTTAGAAATAGTACTATACCATATTATCAAAGAGAGTCAAAACATGGTATAGCTCCTTTACAAAACGAGACTAAACGAGCCAAATTTCCTAAAATCTAGACGTGATGGACCATTTTCGAAAACAGATTCGTGTTCAGCAAACGAAAATCATATCTATACATATGTACATATATCTGATTCTAATCACCACCCACTCTGTAATATACTGGACCTTGTTGTTTAGTGTAATTCTAAAGACCTTTCAGATATATTCATAGATATAATATGGAACTTAGTTGCTTGGACTAACAACATATGGATATCAAGTGTATAGGGAAATCCACAATTTTAAAGGTAAAGGAAACGGTGCGTGAGTTTTACTTGGAGCTGGTTCGGCAAATTGGTCCCAACTCGAACTTGATTCAGTTTCAAAAATAATGCTTTGCATGGGGCTGTGTACGAGTATCGATCCCCATTATGTGTGGTCTGTTAAATACTTTGAAATATAGACAAGTTACCGATCTTAGGGCCGATTTCTCATCTTCTAAATAAGTGAGAAATATCTATTTGACAAGTAACTCTATGCAATAGATAAAGTCCCACATAACTAAATTGGATTACAAAACCAATGTATAAACTTATCTAAAAC
Source organism: Lordiphosa magnipectinata (assembly GCA_037044535.1). NCBI lineage: Eukaryota > Metazoa > Arthropoda > Insecta > Diptera > Drosophilidae > Lordiphosa > Lordiphosa magnipectinata. The sequence continues at coordinate 99,503 of JBAMBO010002364.1, read as the reverse complement.
GTTTACATACGAATGACAAATTCTCTAATAAGGTGGTAGCCCTTCCAGTGAAAATCTGGCAGCACTGTCAAACAGCTGATTTGCTGTGACATTTTATGTTGGTTAAAAGTTTGTATGTCATCTGAAATAATGGAAAACACAGCAAAAAGGCAACGTGCTTAGAATTTTACAGTCGAGAAGAAATGGGAACTAGACAACAAGAATGTCTTCGAGAACAAGAAGTCAGATGCGGTCACTTGGGTCAATTGGCGTCCACTTACGCTAGCAAGACCAGAATTCAGCGCTCTGTTCAGGCTATCATGTTATGGACCAGGAAATCTTGCAACCACATCTTACTTGTACATTTATCGAGAAATATCCCCTTACTGTATATCTCGGCATGGTCACTGCTTGGTGATTGAATCAATAGCTCCCATAACCTTTGGGAATTTAGCAATTTTATAAAAGTCTCTTATGACTTCATTGGGGTCCCCAAACTTAATGTAACTGCTGGGTAATGATGCAATGGCATAGAAAACTTCTTTCACTACCCGACTTGCTGTAGCTATGCTCCCTCCACAAAAGTCCCCAACAGTAATTAGGATATTTCCACAATCATAGAATCTCAATGCTAAAAACAGATTCTTCATTGGAGACAAGGAACATTTCTTAAATAGATGGATTATGTTCAGTTTGTTAATGGTTGTTGTTGATGGTACAAACCGATTAGTGATCGGTTAAAGGGAGCAGACACGTAGTCTTTGAAAGCCGGAATCTTCCATGTCCTCAAAGAAGTTCGGCCTTGGGTTGTATACTCTCTCTCTCTATAAATTGGCACAATGTCTTCATCAGAATCTTCCAGTGAATCGAAATTTCACTATTTGTTGGATTATCTGATACATATCAGCTATCTGGAAGAAGAGAAACCGGCCCTTAGAGTGTGATTTTTGTATGCAAACAATAAAAATATTGACTATTTAGTTTTTACAATGTAAAGAAATCTGTGGCAATCAGGAATAAAAGCAAAAGTGTGTTTTCCGTATATTTTAGGAAGGACTTAAGGGCCGATTTCACAGCTTCTACAAAGCACTAATTATCACATAAACTAACAAGTAACAGAGTAAATTTTAAGTTTATCTGGAAGATCAAGTTGTTGTTGTACCTATTCAGACTTCTCAAGACTTTTGTTGTTTAGTTTTACCGTTTTATCTTTGTAACCACTCATCCGATTCGTGTGAAATTTGGACACAATATAGAATTAAAACCGAGGAAGCCATTGGTATTAGAATCTCAAATTTAACATAATTCGTCTTATGCCATAGAAATTAAGTAATACATATATAAAATATTTATTGCGTTTATTTGTACGGTTAAAAATACTGAAGAAATGAAATGGATGTATAATTTAACGATATTCAGCTTAGTTTAAGAGAAATTTGGAAGCAATTTACAAACGAACTAAAAGAACTTGAAATACTGTTTGTACTTGATGGAAGTACACAATTCTTCATTTTGACAGTTCGATTTAATTCGATTTGCAAAAATGCGGAACTGATTGGCACTTCAATCTCAATTATTTTTGAATTGATTTGTTTTTTAGTTTTCGGATTTCTTTGGGGTAGGTCACAGTCCACACCTCCGTTTGTGCTTTTGTTTCGTTAACCGTTTTCGTTTTTGTTTTTTGTTTTTTTTTTGCCAAATTGTTGTTGTTTTTCTCATCTGCTTTTGCGTTTGGCTTTTGTTTTGATCAAAGCGTTTCGTGCACCCACAGTGGTTGGCCCTCTCCAAGAGATGGTTAAGTTATGCACGGAAACGGACAGTTGTGAGTTCATGATCTTAGGCCCAGTGTGCCAAGAAACAAACATAATTCTCAGAGGTCACAGAGCTTTGATAGAAATGCAAAATTTGCTTAAAGATGCGGGCGAGCTGCCGCTCTATTCAGCTGCTAATTAGCCAAATGTTGGCCTACTTGGTCAGTCCTTCAACCATTCAACACTCTCTCTCTCTCTCTCTCTCTTGTGTCTCTCTCTTCTAATAGCCATGAGGGTCTTGGCTCTGCTGCTGCTGATTGGCTTGGTTCTGCCGTCCAGTTCTGGCTCGGCCGTGCTCATCTCGGACATGACCATGACCGTTATGGTGGAGCTGTCCTCGCGTCATCCCTTTTGCAAAATGCACACGGATCGGTGAGTGGTATTTGTGGCTCCAATATAGGTTCTCGCCTTCAGTTTCTCTCCTTTGATTGCAGCGGCGATATTCAGCGCATGCTTTTGCAATCCGATCCGCGTCGCATACGTCAGGTACCCCGTGAATCGGTCATGGAACTGGAGGAGGTATGCCGTCATCAGGGCTCCTATGGTCATGAGTTTCGTGGCGCTTTGGGCTTCATTTATCCGGGTACCAAGTGGTGTGGTCCGGGCACGGCGGCCACTAGTTACGATGACCTGGGATCGCATGCACGCGAGGATCGGTGTTGTCGCGAGCACGACATGTGCCCGGATGTGCTGAACGTGGGCGAGTGTCGGCGTGGTCTGTGCAATCGTGGCACCTTCACTCGATCCCACTGCGACTGCGATGCCCGTTTCAGACGCTGCCTGCAGACCGCCAATACGGAAACGGCCAACACGTTGGGCGCCATTTTCTACAATGTGGTGCAGGTGACCTGCTTCCAGGAGCGCAGTCCCTGCTCGGCGCACCAGAGGTTCGAGGATTACCTATACGGTTACAATCAATGTCCGGCCGAGTTTCGGCAGGCGGACTTGTATGTGCCACCGCACGGGGACAATCTGATAGCGAAAATTCTGTCCCATACGCAGGGACAGGGTAGGGCCCTGGCCGCTCCGGTTAAGCTGAATGCTCGGCGATTTGGCGTAAAGCTGGCCAGTGTGGGCTTGGCGGCGGTGAATATACTGAGAGAGGTGGTGCAGCGACCACGTGTGCTCTGGGATAGTCTGCATGCGCCGGTGAGTCGAGAATTGCCGCCATCCCGAGCAACAGGCTATTACTATGAGCGGCCAGGGCCCAGCTATGGTTGGAGGAGCTGAGCAAAATGAAGACTGTTTCCCCTTTCCCCCCACCCCACCCTGTGTAGTATTATTAGTGATCATAGTCAACGTTTAGTCATGTGCATGAGTTCCTTCATTTACACACACGCATGTTAAGAGTTATTTGAAATAAAAACAAAAAAAAACAAGAACCAAAAACCATTCGCTCATCCTTCATTTACACACGCATGTTACGCCGTTTGGTTTTTTTTGGGAATAAACTATGAGCCACAATTCTCTTTTCCCACCTTAACAGAGCTGGCTACAATGAAACCGAACAGGAGGCCATCTGTGCCCAGTGGCAGTATCAACCCTCGGAGAAATATGTGCCCAGTCAGCCGCGCACTTCCTCATAGAGACACTCCACTGATAATACTACTAAAGATGATGATGATGATGATGATGATGATGACCTGGACAAGCGACTCATGGAAATGGTTACAAATCTACAAACAGTAATTAGCAATTTAGCCACGAAAGGAAATGGAAAATATATTTTCATAGATTTAAACATACAAAAAAAATAATTATATATACACACATACATACACATACATATGTATTTACCAAAGATCAGAGCAATAAAACGAATTTCAAATATGCAAAATGAGTAACGGTCCCCTGAAGTATCAAGATTTTATGGCATCCCAAAAAGTAGGCTACACACAGGTGAGCATCCACCCGACAAATAAACATATGTAATCGGACCAACGACATTTACGATAGTTTCTCTTAACAACGAAATCCGAATTTCTTAAGAAAAGCGGGTTTCATACGGATTTTACATTTTTTCTCTGTTTGTGACAGCTAGTCATTGGTTGTCACCTCATTTGTTGATAAATTTAGAATGAAAAAGTTCGTTTGGTGTCCAAGCTATGCGGGTAATACTTTTCTGCCCGACATGCACATATTTCGGTAAGTAAAATATGGTTGAAAAGGGGAATTCTAGCTAGGACTTTTTTAATTTTCCAGCTGAGCTTTGTTGGAGGTCTGGACCGAGAGCACAGCCTTCTTTAAGCTCTTTCAATTGCTGGCCTACAGACGTAGGAAACGCGAGCTGGTGGAGAATCATTTGGCTGGCATTGAGAATGGGCGCTTGCGCCTCCTTGATATATGTTTATCTATTCGATGAAGGAAGAGTAGGCAGCTAAGAAAAAAGATTCAGCCAGGTAATGGACTCTTTTTATCATTACTATGGTCACCTTCTGCATAAGTGGATTGACACAGTCGAATACCAAAATGGCCACCCTGCAACTTTTGCAAAAGTTGTCCAAGTATATAACCTTCGAGACTAATTGGATCGCATTTTGCCCTATATTGTGAGTACTTGAAGGGCTTTTCAAATTTTCATATAAATCTCTTTTTCTCTCTCTATCTTTAGCTGAATCTGGCCCAAAAATCTGCCGCCAAGGTGCAACACTTACTGCTTACCTAAGGTATGCGAAATAAGTCACCTTATAATTCTTATGATCTGCTGCCAGAGCTTTGCTAATCATTGTTTTAATTTCTTTTTTTTTGCTTGGTTTCCTCTAAGACATTTTCCATGCTTGCAATAACAATGTTAAGCACAAGTTACAATACAAAGCTAATGCGCCTCGCATTACAGAACGAAATAATTGAGCTTACATTATCAATTTTTGTCTTCGTACACGTGCATACAGGCGTAAATTTAAAGGAGATTTTTCGCCATAAGTTATAGCCAATAAAAAAGTGAGGTTTGATTATAAATCAGTAGATTTGAATCTAAAATTAACTTCAATTTTGCAGGAATGTTTCAAAGTCAATACGTCTCTAACGAAAAGCGAGCTAAAATATCGCCATATCGCGAAATGGGAATGCCTCTACAGGAATTTGTTTCCGAAATGGCGAGAAGATATTTTAAAATTCAACAGTATTTAAAAGATTCCGAAAATCACAGAAAAAGACCTCGTTTTGGACGACCGCCATTGCTTAAAAAAATCTAGATAAAAAAAGAATAAAAAGAAAAGAATTATAGAAAACCTAAGTGCAGGCCATATTTCCCACGAACTAGCTCTCCCAGTGTCGAAGCGTCGTGTCCAGCAAATTTTACATGACGATCAATTCAATCCATATGAAAAAAGGACCGTTAAATTTGAATTACTTCCTAGGCACAAATTTGCCCGTATGCACTTTGCTGAGATGCATAAGTTTTAGGACTTAGAGTGGCAAAGTATTATTTTCAGTGATGAAAAAAGTTAAATTTAGATGGCCAAGATGAATATCAATATTATTATCGGGATATACGGACGCCAAAACAAGTAAGAGTGTCACGCAATTTTCAAGGAGGTTCGCTAATGGTGTTTTTTTTTTTTTTTTTTTATTTAAAAAAGCATTTATTATTAACATTAGTTTTTTGGTACCTTTTTCTGGCTCCTTAACCTAATTTAACGCTTATACATTTTGGTCCTGCTTTAGTTATCTTCTATATTAATATTCGTGTTATTGTGTATTACGGTTTGTGAGTTGAGCTTTCTTACAAAATATTTGTACTGTTTTGTTTTGTTAGTGAGATTCGTTGTTTTAGCTTCAGATTGCGTGTTTTTTAAATTTAGATTTCCCTTTTAGAAAGATCCTTAGGGTGGAATCTTTTCAGTCTTCTTTTCTTTTTCCGGACTTGCTTCCTTCGTGGTCGCAGTAGTTTCCTAGCGAGGTGGTTTGGGTGAGCAGTCAGTCTTTCTGTGTAGTCTCTGGCCTGCTTGTTAATAACATCGCCCACCTTACCTACTTTAAGGTTTTCTTCAATTATTCTCGTCCTCATGTAGCATTGAGCCCCGGTTATGCGTCTTAGGATTTTGGCCCGCAGGATCCTTATGCGATCTAGGTGCGACTTTGCTGCTATACCGTACACCTGTAGTCCGTACCTCCATGCAGGTGCGAGAATGCTTTTATAAATGAGTACCTTGTTCTTTAGAGACAGTTTGCTCCTGGCGTTCAGCAGCCAGCTCATCTTTTGTGCCTTGAGCTGTATTGATTTGACCAGACCGTTTATGTGCGACTTGAAGGTAAGCCTTCGGTCAAGAAAAACTCCCAGGTATCGGTATCCTGCAAGGTGATCCTACAGCTCTCCTTGGAGGAAAACTCCTGGGCAATCGTCTTTTCTCAGCGTGTAGGTAACACTGGCACACTTTGAAAAGTTTAGTCCTATATTCCAATTGGAGCACCAATTTCCGATTCTTACTAGATACTCTTGCATGGTGTCAGTAGCGGAATATATGCAGGGATCCCTTGCCAATAGAGCTGTGTTGTCTGCAAAGGTGGCGATTATGAAATACGTTTCGTGTCAACGATTTGGGGATTTTGGTTAGATGGCATATCGTGAGTGAAAAGGGTGCTAGAGCGTTGGGCCTAGGACAATTCCTTGTGGGACACCAGCGCTGATTAGCTTTGTCTCTGATGCTTCTCCCTCTTGGACAACCGCGAAGGTTTCAATGCTAATGGTGTGAGCTGCATTTGGCTTTGCTGGAAAGAGTTCAATGGATGATTTGTAACATATAAAATGTACTCTGAAAAGTATGCCGAACTATTTAACGAAGTTTTTGTAATTATGGACAAGAATATTTCAGAGTTTCTTGGACATTCCAACAGGATAATGCTGCGTACCAGGTTTCAAAACGCACTAAACTATTTTCTTAAGAAAAACAAATAGCGGTTTTTATGTGGCCCGCAAAAGGTTCAGATCTTAATTCCAATGAAAAATTTTGGGAGATTATTTCCAACAAAGTCTACATGCATGCATGGGAGGCAAGTTAACCAAGCCGTAAAAGACACTTACTAAACGTCTATTATCGTAGACTGGGCTATATTGGATGTATCAATTCTTCGAAACTCTGATTAATTCAATGCTAGAGACGTGTATTGAAGGTTATCCTAACAGCTAACGATGTCAATATATCTGAGGACATACTCAACGGGTTAGCGCTGGGAAACGTTCACATAGACATAATAATTTTCACCAAACCTCGTCGTCTTGCAACATTGGATTGTTAATTCCAAGAATTATATACATGTATGAGATTTGACTACAATGCGAAACCAGAATACATTTTCTATTAATGATCTCATAAGAAATGTAAATAAAGACACAAATAAATTAACATTTTTCGTTCTAAAATAATTTTCTTGAGTGCCCTAAGCCCCCCCAAAGTCAAATCCTAGATCCGCGCCTGTTCCTTCAGCAAATCGATAATTAATATTGATTAATAGATATCTCTAAAAGGTAAGAAACATCTATCTACGAAGAAGATACACGGATTTTTTCAAATTGCGAGGGCGGGAGGAGGCTTGGCAAAAATCGAAAATAACCTTGATCTGCCTGCAAGTATAGGAAATATATGTCCCATACATGTCAAACCTCTATTTCTTACCATCTTTGAGATCTGTGCCTTCATACAGACAGACGGACTTGGCTATATCGACTCGCCTTTTAATGCTGATCAAGAATATATATACTTTATAGGGTCGCAAATGATTCCTTCTCCCTGTTACATACTTTTGCACAAACTCAATATACTCTGTGTACTTCGGCTCGACCAAAGCTTATATACCCTTGCTGTATAAAAATTAAGGTTTAAAACCTTGATGATTTTCGTCGAAAATTCTTAGCTGAGTTATTTTCCAAACTCAGCAATAGATGGCGCCACTACTTTAACCATTTGCTTGCCAGTTTGCTATATGGCAGCTATACGATATATTCATCCAATTTTGTCCAAACTCCCCAAACTTGAGTGGAATATATTCATAACTGGAAAGCTTAAAGACGATACCATTGAAAACAAAAAAGTTTTTCTCACTAAAACTACTTTTTCGACCGATCGTTCCTATGGCAGCTATATGCTATAGTCCTCCATTTTGGATCAAACTTGACAGAATTGTGTGGCAGCATATAATGTTGATCAGTAACAAGTTTGGGAGCGATATCATTAAAAACAAACAAGTTTTTCCTACTAAAACTTTTTTTCAGAACTATATTTTGTATAGCAGCTATACTATATGGTTGACCGATTTTCAGCAAACTTGGTGGAACTATGTAAAAGCATAGAAAACTTATAAATATGGGGATTGGGCACGTTTGCGTGGAAGACAAAAAAGTTTTTCTAACTAAAACTACTTTTTCGAACGATAATTCCTATGGCACCTACAAATGTGCAGCGTCTTTGTACCAAAAGATTTCGTGAAAAGTTTGGTTAAGATAGCTTTAAAACTGACGGATGAGATAGCATAGAAACAGACGGAGATGGCTTTATCAACTCGGCTCATCATGCGGATCAAGCGTTACAAACATCTGGACAATTTTAATATACCCTCTACAATACCCTCTTAAAGCTGATTTGACAGAACTGCCTGAAATCGTTGAGCGCGCAAATTGAATTGAGAACAAAGAGAGCGCAAGAGTGAAGAAACCGTTCGTCTCCAGTAAAAAGTAGTCAATTGCCAAATTAAGATGTTTATTTCAGTAACCTTAAACGTAACAAACTTTCTTCCAACTCTAAAGGTAATCAAGAAATTGAACATGTCATTATTATGTCAAAATATATATATATATACAGTTATTAGTTTAAGGTGGCCCACAACTTACATAACTAACATGAAATGTTGAAAGAAGTCACAAATCAAATGAATGATTTATCTGATGATGGAAACTGGTAACTTTTCTACGTTTTGTTGGTGTCTTCGCTTGTAGTGGCACTGAGGCCGATTTGTGAAAACTGCTCGATGAACTTGTGGCGTTGTGCCTAGCCTGGCTGGCTCCTCCTGCTGCTCCTGCCATGACTCTACTAGTGTTTGAGGCAGCTGCTTTCGCAGCCTTGGCACTACAACATGATAATGGGGCATGGTTTGGAATAAATTTAAATTTTAACTGAATTTAAATTACTTACCGTCTTTCTGCTTCCTCCCGTCGACGTATCATTTGCAGTTTAATTTGACGAAAACGTGCAAAATTCTTCTTTCTTTCCATACGCAGTAAATTCGTATTTAAGAAATGTTTTCTGCACTGCGATTGAGCCAGACGCGTGTCCTTTTCTATCTTCAGAGCTTCCTCATCCTGGAGTGCAAAAATTCAAAAATGAAATAAACTATTATAATTTATATTTACATGCTCACCTTCTTATTCTTCATCTTGTTGAAATGATTTATATTCTTGATCTGAAATACTTCAACATAAGTGGGCATCATGAGCCAGGGTTCCGGATGGAAATACGACTTCATCTGGTTGGGCATCGCATTGCCGAGTTGTCTGCCACGCACTGCTTTATTGCAAACTGGGCATTTGTAGATGGGTGAATCGCTGGGCGTACGTCCCTGGCAGGCTTTAACGCAGTTCTCGCAGCCCACATGCTGGCAGGCCAGCATGAAGATAACGCAATTGTTTAAAGCATACTGATCATAGCACTTGTTGCAATGTATCCACAATTTTCGGGCTACGGCTGGTGTTGGTGTCGAATAGCCCGATTGGGAAACCTCACTGGAATTGGATGTATTGATGGCAGCCGGCGAATGGCTGCGAGACATTTTTTTCGTTTTTTTTAATTATTGTAACTGTAAATGCAATTAACTACAGGGTTGCCCATACACGGGCAGCAATGTTATTAGGTGGCAGCGCTTAACTTGAATTGTAGCCCTTAGAACTGGGTTTAATTGAGTTTGATGAATGCCGATATATTTTCACACATGAAAAGAGCGCAATGTACTTGAAAACACACCACTTTTAATGTTATTAATTTTCAGAAAGTATGACGTAATCAGCAGTGACGATGTCCACTTTCAGCGAAACTCGGACAAATTTATCAAGAAATTAAAAAACCTTATAGCACTTCTTAAGCTAAGAGATTAATGACCAAACCTTAAAATTCCTGGATCAGTTTATATATGGCAACAAAAAAGATCAAAGCAAAGATATAAGTTCTTTTGATCATATTGTCTATGATTTCCATCTCCCTTAATAAAAGCCTCGTGAGTCTCAAGCTCACTCACGTGAGCTCTAATTCTTTGGAACCAGTCTAGCGATGACACTTAGTTTAACAACAATCTCAAATCATGTTATAAAAACTACATAATCATTGTATCATGATCTCAAATTTTCAAGTTTCAATTTTCACTTCCAATTGTTTACAACAAATCGACAAAAAGTATTTAAATTGTTTAACATACGAATTAATCGATTGCATTTATCGTTGATCTGTCATCTCTAGCCGCTGCAAGTGGCGCCAATTGAGTGCAAAAACCGAAGAGACGCCGCTGCCGCCACCATGAGCATGGATCTGGACGAAACCATCTGTGCCTACTTTGTCAACAATATCAAGCATGTGCCAGATGCCAACTCATCATCTGCTGCCTTGCCCGCCTCGGATGATCTGCTGGAGCAATTTGCCTTGTCCCTGGAGCTGATGCGTCAACAGTTGGACGAAACTCAAATTCGCCAGATTAAGCCCAGCGAGGGCTATCCCCTGATAGCGGGTGGCAATCTCAACAAAAAGGATGTATTTGTGTTAAGCCAATTCGAGGGCGATTTCTTTGAGCAGCTGCGTATGACCAAGGCCCTCATACTGGGTCCACCCTGCCTGATCGCGTGTCTGAAGCAAAATGAACCCATACCGGTGGGCAGCAGTGCCATCTATAGCACGGCCATGCGTGACATGCAGATCACGGCCACAGGTGTCAACGCCAAGGAGAAGGAACAGCTCAGCCAGTTGATCCATTGGATGGGCGGTGTGTATTTTCAAAGTTTTGGCAGTCATACCACCCATTTAATCTCAAATACCATCATGTCCACCAAGTACGAACAGGCCACGCTCAATGGCGTGCCGGTAATGCATGTGGATTGGGTGCAATGCGTTTGGGAGCGCAGCCGGCGCAAGGATAGGGAAAGCATCAAAGCTACGGATGCCGAATTTGAGTCCTATCATTTGCCCACATTCTTTGGAGCCAATATTACATGCAGTGGCTTGGATTCGAAACGCAAGGATCAGGTCAGTCATTTGGTAAACGAGAATGGCGGCATCTATCAGAGGGCCTTTCGCTCCCAGGTGGTGGACATAGTCATCACAGAACAAAGCAAAACGGATACGGATAAATACAAGGCGGCCATTAGATACAAAAAGTTGGTGCTGCTGCCGGAATGGATATTTGATAGCCACCAAAAGGGTTATGCCTTGCCCACCAGGAAATATGAGGTGCGTGCTGGCAAGAAGGTGTCCACACCAAAAAAGAACAGCGGCCTGGATATGGCAGATCAAACACAGCTCTCAGACATATCGCGCATCAGCTTTGTGTCCAATTCCCGACGCATGGCCAGCGAATTGAGCACCCTGGAAGAGACGCTCATGAGTCCCGGCAACAGCAAGCGTAACTATCAGCAACTGCTCAACGAGATATGTCCGCGCCAGGCCAAAAAGGCGGGCAACTTTCTAGACGGCTGCTGTGTGTACCTGAGTGGCTTCCAAATGGAGGAGAAGGAGAAATTGAATCGTGTCTTGAACTCTGGTGGAGCCACACGCTACGATGAGGCGCATGAGGGCATCTCGCACATCATAGTGGGACAATTGGATGACTCGGAGTACAGACAGTGGCAGAAAAATGGCTTGCTGCAGGGATTGGTGCATGTGGTGCGTTTGGATTGGCTGTGCGAGAGTATCAAGGCAGGCAAAATGGTTAATGAGCTGATACATCGTGTGTCCCTGCCGCAGCTCAAAGAACCCGATGTGGCCTCACCGGCCAGCAAGAGAACCCTGAGATCCATGAATCATTCCTTTAAGCAGCCACAACAGTTGCTCAGCAAAAAGAAACTGTTTGAAGCGGAAGCGGAGACGGATCACTTGATTAATCAATACTCGCTGGTACAAGAGCCGGCGGTGCCTTTACCCGTGGCCAGTTCGACACACATGGAGGAGCCAGCTACCACGGCGGTGGCTCTACCGCCCGATCTGAGCAACAGTGTCTTGTCCATTGATTTTGAAAAATTGGACTACTTTGCCGGCCTCTCGGTGTATGTTTATAAGGAATCCTTCAATCAGGAGTTCTATACACAAATGCTAAGCGAATGTGAGGCCGCACAGGCTGTGCTGGTACCCTGTAGTTTCACCGATCCCGTGGACTTTGCCATTGTTAGCTTTGAGGTGGCTTTCGATCCACAAGAATTGCCCATTAAGGCACAACAAGTGGTCACCGAATTGTATCTGGAGAGCTGTATGAAACAGAACAAACTGCTACCGGTGGATTACTATCACCTGCCCTTACCCAAAGAGGTACTAAATGAGCCCCTCAAGGGCATGACCATTGTGGTATCCATTTATGCGGGCCTGGAGCGTGATTTCATCAATTCGGCGGCGGAATTAATGGGAGCGAAAATCAACAAAACATTTATCAAAAAAGAGAAACCCTTGCTCATCTGTCCACAGGCAGAGGGATCCAAATATGAGGGAGCACTGAAATGGCAATATCCGGTGGTCAGCTCGCAGTGGTTGGTACAGTGTGCACAGCAGGGTATCAAGTTGAAATATCAGGACTTTTTAATAGGAAAAAGTTGTCAAGATTTTCCCGTTTCACCTAAATCAAAGGAAATGGAGAAGGCGAGTGGCAAAAGCAAAAGCAAAATACAGTTGGAGCAGGATGTGGAGGTGGAGGAGAATCCACCGCAGATGGTGACCCCTCTACGCAATCCTCGGGTAAGTGAGCTCGCGGGCTTAGGCACACGTCGCAGCTTACCCGAGTCGCCACGTACGCCCCTAAATGGTGGCAACTCTTCCTATAATTTTGATTTTCTGGAACAATTTGTGGAACGCTTGGACACCGAAGAGGCCAAGGATTGTGTGCGTCAGATAATCAAAGAGATGCGCGAGAATCAAACTCCCGAATTGGAACGCATACGTCGCCAGGCCTGCACTCCGGTACGTAAGGGTCGTACCCAGTTGACGGGTATACCCGAATTTTGTCTTACCCCGGAGTTTCAGCAACGCATGGCAGATGATTTTGAGCGACGTTGGCGTTTGCCCACACAGAAAATACAACCCGATACACCGTTGGCTGTCATACGGCAGCGAGTGATGCGTTTGACCTGTGAGACGTTGGGCATAGACTATGGAGAGAGTGAAACGGAAGAGGAGCAGCAGCAGCCAACGCCACCGCCACCGCCGCTACTGCAGGCGGAAAAGCTGAAAACCCCTCCAATCAGACGCAGTTCTCAGCACTTTGTAGCCGCCACGCAAAGTCCACAAGCCTCAGTGGTTACCTCTAAGCCCATGCCCGAGGAACTGTCCAGTGGTAGCACTTTGAATTTTGATAAAATCAGTTTTGAGGAAACCACAGCTGCACCCATAGATACCTCCCAATCGCCCGAAGTGAAACAAATCACCGACTATCTCAAGAACTGCGAATCCCGTCGTCATAGTCACAAACGCAGTCATGATTCCCACTTAACCCTCAGCCAGGAGAGTGAGGCACAATTCGTGCAGCCCTTCGAGTCGGAGGGATTTGCCTTGCATACCGAGGATATGGTGGATTGGCGTGATCCGGCCGAATTTAATGCCGCCAAACGTCGTTCTCATGCGGAAAACTCATCTCGCATGCTCCATTCGGGCACTCCACGTTTCAGCATCTCCTGCAGTGAGGATGAGCCACAGCGTCAGGAATTGTTGGCACGCATTGTTAATTTGGGTGGGGAAATTTGTGAGAATCTGATGAACTATGACCCCAGTTGTACCCATCTGATTTGCGAGCGTCCCAATCGTGGTGAGAAAATGTTGGGTTGCCTGGCGGCCGGCAAATGGATACTTCACTTGTCCTACATCGAACAATGTCATGCTCGTGGCCATTTCCTCAATGAATCCCTGTTTGAATGGGGCAACCCGCAGGCCCTGAATCTACCCCCACTAACGCCCGATGAGCAAGTGATAGCCGTGGCCGTGCATCGTTGGCGCCCCGCTGGCGGCGAAGCCTTCAAGGATCAGCGTGTCATACTCAGTTTGCCCGAACGTAATGAGGCGCCCATACGAAATGTTTTGCGTGCAGGCGGTGCCTGTTTGCTGGAGCCAAAGTCACCGTATGCCCAAGATAAGCAAGCGGAGACGGCCACCCATTGTTATGTGGATGTAAAGAAGGCTCCGCTGGCGGCTCAAGATATTCAGTATTTGCAAGAACGTGGCGTACAGATCATGAGTCAAATTGCCATCAATACCTACCTGATGGCCGGACGGGAGGCCAATTTGGAGAAATATGTACTCAAGTAGCCTGAAGTCTGAAACATTTTTTTATAATTGTAGTTTAAGTTGATTGTTCCATGTAATAAATTTTTATATAGAAGCACAATTTATGGAATAACCCTCGTATGATTTTATATACAGTTTGTACAGTTGTGTTTTGCGATATGATAAAGTCCCCAGATTCCATTCCCCTTTTGTATGATTAAAAAGTTTCAGATGATTTAACCCTGATTTACGATATGACATGGTCGTCCGGCTATAGTCGGTCGAATTTTAATCACACTTTATATACCCTGTCCAGATGTTTGTAACGCATAGAAGGAAGTATCTCCGACCATATAAAGTTTTACACGAAGTTTTTTAGTACAAATATGCTGCACATTTGACTATATCATATAGCTGCCATAGGAACGATAGGTCGAAAAACTTGGTTTAGTGAGAAAAACTTTTTTGTTCTCAATGTAAAAGTAGCACAAAACTTGTATTTATAAGTTTTCTATGATTTTATATAATGCTACTAAGTTTTATTAAAACCGTACAACTACATAGTATAGCTACCATACAAAAGATAAGTCTGAAAAAAGGTCTTAGTAAGAAAAACTTGTTAATGATCCATATTATATGCTTCCACATGATACTGATAAGTTTTATCCAAATCGGATGACTATATCATATAGCTGCCATAGTAACGATAGGTCGAAAACTAGTTTTAGTGAGAAAAACTTTTTTGTTTTCAATGCAAACGTACCACAAAACTTGTATTTATAAGTTTTCTATGCTTATTCATAATTTCACCAAGTTTTATTAAAATCGGACAACTATATAGTATAGCTGCCATACAAAAGATAGGTCTGAAAAAAGTTTTAGTAAGAAAAATTTGTTTGTTTTCAATGCTATCGCTTCCAAACTTGATATTTATCAATATTATATGCTTTCAAATGATACTGATAAGTTTTATCCAAATCAGATGACTATAGCATATAGCTGCCATAGGAACAATAGGTCGAAAAACTTGTTTTAGTGAGAAAAACTTTTTTGTTTTCAATGCAAACGTCCCCAAAACTTGTATTTATAAGTTTTCTATGCTTTTTCATAATTTTACCAAGTTTTATTAAAATCGGACAACTATATAGTATAGCTGCCATACAAAAGATAAGTCTGAAAAAAGTTTTAGTAAGAAAAATTTGTTTGTTTTCAATGCAAACGTCCCACAAAACTTGTATTTATAAGTTTTCTATACTTTTTCATAATTTCACCAAGATTTATTAAAATCGGACAACTAAATAGTATAGCTGGTGACATGACATAAAGCCCATATGAAAATTTTCAAACACAACTTTGAAATATAACTTAGAACTTTACTGGGCCTTTTGTCCGGACATAAAGCCCATGGGCGTTAAGTCTGTATTTGGATTTCAATTATTTGACAACAAAAATACAGGGTGGTACAGCGCAACCAAAATGTGACCTTTGGCGAGTGCAAAGGCCTCTGATGGAGTTGTCGGGGGTTTGTCTCAGCCCAGTATCGCATCCGTTCAGGTGAAAGTGAGCTTCATCACTGAAAAACACAATTGCATCCTCAGGGACGTTTTCAAGAAACGCTTCACATCCATTTTTTCGAGAATTAAAGTCGCGTTTTGAAAGTTCCTGTGCCATGGCCAACTTGTAAGGATGAAGATGAAGGTCATCGTGAAGAATTCGGCTTACAGTACGCGCAGACAATCCAAGGGCTGCTGCATGCTTGCGAGCAGAACGCTGCTGTGATTGGAGAATTGATTGTCTCGACGTTTTCTGATGGGCCGGGCGCCAACAGGTTTTTTTTTTCACCACACTACCGGTTACACGAAAACAGTTGACCCAACCAACAATTGATTTCACGTCTGTAACAGGGGCCAAGGGCGCGAGATGAAAATGATTTCGGAAGGCCCGCTGCGTTGCGATCACTGAACGACAGTTGGATAAATATGCCTCTACGGCTAATGCTCTTTGCACGTTGCTCCACCGCATGATCACTCCCAGTCAGGCGTGATAACAAAACTTTAAGACCCCTTTCGAATGAGACCACGCCCAGCCCTCCAGGTTATCGTTGAGCGGAATGACGTTCATTTCAGATACGGGAGTTATGTTGCCCCACCCTGTACCATGTAGAGAAGGTAACAAAATTCTGAGGCTTAAATTTAGTTGCCATTTAGTGATATTTCATCTTCTGTTGGCTAAAAAACGGCGAATAACTCACCATGTCTCTAATAAAAACGTTTTTATGTTTACCTATAATCCGAAACCTTTTTTTTCCTGTGAACCGCAACTACTATGGCTGTCAAATGTAGCAATTAAAAAAGAACGCTACAACTTCGAAGAAAAGTTCTTAAATATTCCTATGGCGGTAGGGGCAATACTACCCATCAATTACATCCATCGCCATTAGTATCCCAACACACAATTTAATTTACGCACAAATTTTTTGCAGATTCTAGGCTTTATTTTGGAAAATGGTTACACAATTCTAAATTGAAGATACTGCCCATTACGAGTCTTAAATTCCCATTTTCTGACTGAATAAGATTTCGCATTGATAAAACTGCTTATCTTGTGAGACAATCTAAAAGTCAACCCAAGATTTATTGCAAAATTATTCCACGCATTGCTAAATTAATAACTTTCACGAGCCTGTGGTTGCTATTGCTTGATGCCTTGGCTTAACTGGAACTGGCAAAAGAAATGCTGCACAGGTGCATGCCTCATAGATCTCGAAAAAGCTTTCGATGGACTATGGATTGAAGGTTTAATATTTAGATTGATTCAATACGAATTTCCGATGCACCTCATAATACTTATATACAACATGATAAGTAACAAAGAATTCGTTATCTCTAACGGCAAAAAAAATAGTTCTCAAAACTTTAAAACGGAAAATGGACTGCAACAAGGAAAGGTGAACTCACCAATACTATTCAATATATTTATCCTGGGCTTAATAAGTAAGATAGATAACATAATATCATTTGCTGACGATATCGTCATATACCACGCAGACAACAACATAAGGGGAATCAACTTGAATCTACAAAAAACCAATAATTGGATCGAAAGATACACAGTCAACTGGCACCTAAAAATTAATACAGAAAAATGTGAGACCATTCTTTTCAGACCACCAGTTAAAAAGTGTAATCAAGACGTAAGGAAAAACTGGAAAAAGTTTGGCATTAAATCAAACACAAGCGACGTATTAATAACAAACTATAATACAGTTAAATACCTGAGAGTTCATTTGGACAAATTTTTGTATTTCAACAACCACATCAATAACCAATTGGAACGAGCAACTAAAGCATTTCACATATATAGAAATCTATTCTACTCACAGCACATATCGGCTCGAGTTAAAATAATAATGTATCAGTGCTTAATAAGGCCTATAATCACGTATGCAGCGCCTATATGGTTTAACATTTCGCCATCATACATATATGGAAAGGATACGAATCTTTGAACGTAAATGCCTCAGAGCCTGCACATCGCTCTACAGAACCCCACAAAGCGATTATACGAAGTTCTACCCAAACAGATATTTGTATAACACAGCTAACGTTTACAGGATCGACAACTATTCACATTCAAAAATGTTTAGATTGCGAAGTTAACAACCTTATTAATGGACCATTCTACGTCAATGAGGACTACATTAAAAAAACACAGGAACTAGGATTCATCCCATCAGAGGCCTTTACTTACCTGGATAAGCAAAATGGTGCAAAATGAAAATTGTGGGCCTATATTGTACCATAGATATCGCAGGGCTACAGACAAAACTATTAAATCTTCTACACCAGAACAAAACGAATTCAGATTCGACACAAGCATATCTTCCAAAGACGTTACAGCTTTGAAAACAATTAAGTCCAAGAAATTTTGGTGGCGACAGGATTAGCCTATATACATAATATACAAACATATATTCTTAGTTTGTACCATTTGTTTTAACCTTTTATCTTATTTGTAAATAATCATATATGTAATGTTTTTTTGAAAAACTTTTCATTACACTTCTAAAATTTATGTTTTTTTTGTATCATTTCGTTTGGACAAAATTGTAATTTTCATTTTTTCTCTAAAAAGAATACAATATATTTAAGTTAATCATAGACGCTGAGAGCTCGATGCGGGACATTGCATCTTTACTCCAACATACACATATCTCTTGTTTATTTAGATTAAGCAAATTATTACTGAACTATATAAAATAAACAAAAAAAAAAAAAATGCCTTGGCTTAATCGCACCAACTGTTGTAGGAAGAGCTGCGCTGGAATGGTTTCATTGAAGCCGATACCACCAGGTTGGTTTTCTTTGACGTTTCTGCTCTTCCTCAACATTTGCTTTACTCTCCGTCGTCTGGCTTCTTCTTACAGAAACCTCCATTTCTATTCTTTTAAGTTAGGAAATATATTTTTTGTTTTATTGGCCCTTATGTCCGAAAAAATCTGGGCAATATGACCGAATTCTATGCGGACTAATCGCGTATATCAAATATGAGTGATATTTCAATGTGCACTACGACAAATTTTCATTAAGCTTTATGTCCGTGGGCTTTATGTCATGTCACCAGTATAGCTGCCATACAAAAGATAAGTCTGGAAAAAAGTCTTAGTACGAAAAGCTTTTTTGTTTTCAATGCTATTGCTCCCAAAATTGATATTTATTTATATTATATGTTTCCACATAATTCTGATAAGTTTTATTCAAATCGGATGACTATAGCATATAGCTGCTACAGGAACGAGTGGTCGATAAAGCAGTTCTAGTAAGAAAACTTTTTTGTTTTCAATGGCAGAATCCTTAGACTTTGCAGTTATGAATATGAGCTGTTTCAACTCTATTTACGCGATGTTACGATTCCAATACTTCCCGACCACTTGGAAGTCTGCTGTAATCGTAATGATTCCCAAGAAGGGCAAGTAACTCTCAAAGCCTCCTACCTCCTATCGGCCAATTAGTTTACTGCCAACTTTCTCCAAAATATTTGAAAAAATATTTCTTGGTAGAATGTCGAAGAAGCTATACTGGACCATCAGTTTGGTTTGCGCCGCAACAGGTCCACAGACTCTCAAACCACATCTTAAAATCATTCGAGAACTTTCAATACTGCTCTGTCGTCTTTCTGGATATAAGACAGGCGTTCGACGTTTGGCACTAGGGCCTGATATTGAAGCTTAAGTCCCTTCTCCCTCCAGAACAATGGGCGTGTTCAGCAGAATAATTGATCCCTGAGCAGGTATTAGAAAAAAATTATGCATCGAATTGTTTCTGCTGTTGGAAGGAGCAGTATCACTTTAAAGTAGCGTACTATTTCTTTTTGATACATGCTCCTGTATCGTGATACCTCAAATTGGCTGCCATGATGGCGCATCACTCGAGTTCAGCAGAAAGATTATTGCAAATTGATACTTGATCAGGGAGCAAGTTGTTCTGTTGAACACGGCCATTATCTACTCATTCGCTCCTTTCTCCTAGGTCGCCGTTTTACGGTTGAACTGAGAGGCGAGCGATCAAGCATCCGTCCCATTCTTGCGTCTCTCTGTTCAACTCGAATCTGCCGTATCCAGTCGCCCATCGCATCTTTATCGCCACGTATGCTGAAAAGCGGTATCTTTTATTGACTCTAGCAACAGCCGCAAAATAGCATCTGCTAAGGTCCAGCAGTTCCTGAATGGCTTTGGTCGTTGGTCGAACTGCTGGAACATAGCCATTAAGCGTTCAAAAGACGCGGGAAAGTTGATCGAGTGCAACTTCTAGGTTAAGAGTCCCATATTCGGAATCTGCGGTTAAATATCTTGGTGTGACTTTGGACCGCCGTCTGAACTGGAAAGCCCATGTGGTACGAGTAGCTGCTACAGTAACAGCTAAGGCGAAGGAGATCGATTGGCTGCTCAAGCCTCGTAGCGGACTTTCTGTTTCCAAGGCTATTATCATGCCTTCCTAGACCTGGGGGATCCCGCTATGGGGTACGGCATGCTCCACCACTACACTCAAGAAACTAGGATCTTCTATAAGCCGAGTACTCCAGCGCATCGCTGATGCTCCCTGGTATTTGAGGTATACTTCATATCGCGATTTGGATGTTTTGCCAGTATGCGCCTAAATCAATACGCATACCCGCAGGTTTCATGACCGACTGGTGGCCCACTCTAATAGACTTGCATCGGAATTAGCTACAAACAAGCTCAGAAAACGCCTTAACCGACAACATCCCTCAAACCTCTGAGTCCATGAAAGGCGTCCCATGGGTCGCCTCATCAATTTGGCATCATTTGGCCGAAGTTAGCTTTCCTCTATTTTATTGTTTGTTGTGATGTCTACGCCGCCGTAAGCTGCCTCTGTGCACCACTGTTCTTAGAATTTCCTTTTGACTTACTGGCACAGATATCGAAATACATAACATTCGGGACCCAATGGTTTTCCAAATGTCTTACTTTTCTTTATAATTTTCATTTGTTCATTTATTTTGTGTTTACACCATAAGGAATATTTTTCATAGTTGGATTTTGCATAATTTAAAAAAAAAAAAATATATAGAATCACTCGCACACATAGTTTTGCTTATTCATAAAAATATATAGAATAAATATGGAGCTAGAGGCTAATCATAATGGATATGATACATGCAGATGAATAGTGGATAACATATAATCTAGAGTTGGGGGTCAACTCCAAATACCTTCATTACATAATATTAAGGACTTTACAATTACTCGAGATTAAGGGACGCCGTGAATTTCCGGATTCGTTTTTTACATGCACTTAATGACAAATTCAACAAAATTTTTTAATCTTTTTACACAAGCAAAGGGACAACAAAAAAAAAAAAGGGGGAGAGAGAAATGTTTAACTTAAAGACCAAACAAAAACTTAAAACTAATCCAAATAGTCCATAGTTTTAATAAATTTGACCACGGAGCCGAACAAAGTCCAATAGAATTCATCCTCGCCATCGAGAGTTTTGGCTAGAAACCAGCTGATGTATTCCACGGTGGAGAGCAAAAAAGGAGGATTGGCCTAGAAATGGGTGATAATGATTAATATAATTGCGATTCAAAGGAATAAAAAGAAAATTTAAAACATCGATAGCCAAAAAAATGGAGATTTTTTGTTATGTTTTTGAAAAAATAATAAAAATGATATAAAAATAAAACTAGCACAACAGAAACTTTGCTATTTCACAAATGATTGATTTCTTTATACAACAAAATTTACTTCGCTTAATTCGGAGTGCTTGTTACAGAGATACAACGTTTCAAAACTAAAAAAAAGTCAAACCTATTCAGTTGAGCTGCACTGTAAATGGGCAAAGACAACCAATGATACAAGAAAACAGAAGGTAGTGCAATGCGTCGCTTGTCAAACAAAAAATTCCAATATGACAGACTCAATATTTTGTATTTGTAAAACTTTTTTAAAATGTGTGCTTCGATAACAAAAATGAATAAAAATTATTAAATCAAGTTAAAGTTAAACCTATAAAATTCTAATTCCCAATCTAAGACATATCTGTCAAATGAGTCACAGATTCACAAAGTTATGCGCATGCGAAATGGAGCAAGGTTACGTAAAAGGTATAGCGGGCTGCGTAAAGCAACAACAAATTCATTTGCGTTCTCTCCTCTCTTTCCTGCAACAACAACTTCATATGTGCCTCTCTTCTCTCTCTCTCTCTCTCTCCTATGCTTCTGGCAAGCTCGAAAGCAACAACAATGTTGCTTATGCGTGGTGAGCGTAGGTTCGCAATTACCGACACACACAATAAAAAATCGGGTTTCTCCTTCTATTTCTTGTGGTTGTTGTTGCTTCACGCGGCCGTAACTCATTCTGGGCACCCCTAATGTGAATAGTAAACCCGTGTGTGTAAGTAAGTACATGTAAATAAAACCCGTTAAATCCGAGAAAACAATCCGTTCACAACGGTAAATAACACTGTGCAACACTAAAAAGTTGATAGAGTCGAGACCAAAAAGTTCTGAAAGGGTATGATGGTAGTACAAAAACCTTCACTGCGTTTCGTCTGGTTAGCTGCCGTTTTCTATTTATTGCACTTTGAAGTTTTCAGCTTCTGATTGGGATTCGCAACTCCATATCTCGTTAACTATTTGGAATTTCGCTTTGACGTCTTAGAGGAAGTTGTTGCTCTTGGCTAAGCTTACAAAACATTCTTGAGTAGCAAGTCAGAAAAGTCACATCTTTATATTCAAAATTACAAAAATGTCTTAAAATCATCATGTTATCCCCTCATTTTGTGCTGTTTTTCAACTTTGTCGTGAAAACTGTAACGAATTTACTAAGCAATGCAGGAAAATAACGTAGCTTGGACTTAAATAAACCAACGATTGGAACATACCAACTTCATTCGATTGGTCCTTCGTGTAGTTACGGGCCCTTATGCATGCAGAATTGGAACCAAAACTCGAAAATGGCAATTTTTGTTACCAATTGGCTGACACAGTCAAAAATTTCGATTGTTTTGCGTTAAATCAAGAAAATAGTAAGAAAACATAAATTAAAAACTGCAATCAAAAATTTTTAATAATTTTTACTTTTTTACCGAAAATGTTAGATTTGTAGAGTTTTTATGACAGTTGTACGTGCTTGTGGGCCTATAGCTATATGAAAGAGAAACTAAATGAAGTTGGTTCGTTCTAACGGTTTGTTTATTTTGGTCTAAACTCCAACTTTGTGCTGTATTACATGACCAAATTTGAAACAGGTTTCAAGATGAAGTTGAAAAACTGTAGAAAAGGGGTCAAAACTTGGCTTTTTTGCGCAACATTTGTAATTTTGAGTACGAAGAAGTCATTTTTTTGATTTGCTACAAAGAAATGATTTGTAGGCCAAGCCAAGAGCAACAACTTTGTTGAAGATTTTAAAGCAAAATTCAAAATAGTTTACGAGATATGGAATCGTTAGTCCTTCTCTGAAACTGAAAAGTTCAAAGTGCAATAAAAAGAAAACGGCAGCTAATCAGACCAAATCCAGACAGGGTTTTTATACTACCATCACACAATTTCAGAATTTTTTGGTCTCGACGCTATCAACTTTTTTGAGTTCAAAAATGTGTCACAGTGTAATTGGATATCGATATTAGACTACAGACACTAGAATCAACAAACCAAAGACGACAGAGAATAACGAAGCTATGTCTAGGTATTGTATCAAGGCTCTGAATCATATTTGCCGGATTTTATTTCATTTGATCATTTTATATGCCCTATTTCATCTGAAAAAGTCCACTGTTTTGAACCATGTTTCGTCTAAGGTTGCGAAACAGATACGGATACCCGAATAACTTCTTTGAAATGCTCACACTATTGCGCTTGGGGTGTATATATTGTATTTTGACACTTTCTTAGATCATCCCATATAATTTCATGGAGACGAATCCAATTTCCTGCTTTAAAATTTGATCTTGTAGAGTGCCACTTCACTTTTTTTTCTTTATTTTCGTTGAAATTCAAGAGGTTGTCGAACAAAAACTAAAAATTTAATTTCCCATCGTTTTTGGAACTGATTTTCACTCACCATAATCACCACATAGATCAGCACGGGTAGCAGATCATCGGCCGCTGGCACACGACCACTGGACATGCGCAATAAGCTCATAATGCTGGAGATGCAACTGCAATTTAAATCGGTTAGTTCACCCATATAGTTTCACTTGACTCTTCCACTCCCCGCCATTCACTCACTTGACAATACACTGCAATTTCTCACGTGGCGTTTTATACGCCGCCATATGACACAGCTGCTGCTGGGCAAATGTCCATGGTGCCTCACCCAAATACTCTTGGGCTATGCACAAAGCAGGATGGGCGGGATGTACGAAACGTTGCAGTTTCCCAATATGCGCCGAGAGTACCGCATCCCTGGACACATCCATCTCTTCGTTGGGGAACATCACCTGGTCGTACATCTGTTCGAGTAACAGCCGCTCTATGGCTATTCTGGCCGCCTGCCTTTGCCACTCATCCTGCAAACCTGCCGTCGCACTGGCACACAGCTCCTGCAGCAGAGTTTGTACAAACTCCTCGATCAGCTCCAGACGCTCATCGCTAACACTGAGCCGAGCGAATTCCGCTTGGAATGTTTGCAGCTTGGTCTGCTGTCGCGAACGGGCCAAATAGAGACGCACCAGGGACTGCAGCAGACAGCGTTGGCAGCTGCGTGCCTCGCCACGCAAACGATCCTCCAGCCGTTCAAGTTGCTCCGAGCGTAGAAGCAACTGTTGCCGATGTCGCATCAGATATTGAAGATAACTTTGACGACGTTGCAGATCCCGCTGCAGTTCGGCCAACAGCTGGGCATGCTGGGAGCGTTCCAATTGGGCCAGGCAACGTAATGCTTCGGATACATGCGAGATTTGGGGCAAACGCTGCAAGCTGATGCACTGGGCCAACTGAATTTGCAGATATGTCTGCAGGGGGGTGGCATCCAGAGGTCGCAGTGTTGTCTGACGAAAGTCACCACTCTGGAGATCAGTCTTGGAGAGAACCAAACGTAGTTTTTGCTTGACACTGCCAAAGGCAACGCCGGGAAGGAGACTGTGTGAAGAGATGGAGACGAAAATATTAAGACTATGTAGGCCCCTTAGGCAGGGCGGATTGGGCACAATGGGCCACTAAGTACCCTTTGCTGATATATATTCTGTAATTTAGCGCGAATCTTAGGCTTAGGGCGGATTTTATAGCCACTAGGAGAAATAAAAGCATTAATACAAGATTAAGAACTTCAAAATCAACGTGGTCACCATCGGTAATTATCTAAAATTTATTTATTTATTTTTTTGGCTTTTTTATTTATTTTTTATTTGTTTGTTCTATACATAACAAGGCATGATACAGCTGCATCAAAAACATACAGCTGCATACTTGAAGGACGAAATTTTAAAATGACTCCATTCGTTTGAAATTAAAATAAATCAAATATACTCCACCACCACCGATAATGGAGCCAAATCATGCTGGAAAAGCAGAATGACTTTTTTGATCAACATGAATTCGCCGATTCGGAGGAAGAACAAGTTCAAAACTCATTAGCGTCTGTTATGTCAACTGTCGGTTAGCGGCACATGACGTGATAAAAAAACTGGATGTAGAAATAGAAGCTTGCAGAAGTTTAGTTAAGAGTATAAGGACGCTCTGGAAGTACAGATCGCCAAGTATGACACTACTCGTTTTGGACAATGCTACCCGTTGGAACTCAACCTTCAATATGATGGATTCGCTGTGGATGCTGTGGGAATGCATCTCTTCAGAGGATTTCCTTAATGAATCAAACATGTCCTGGGAATTCTGCGAAAAATTTATTGCTGCATTTAGTCCCTTGGCTACATGTACAAATAGGATGTGTCCAGGGATGCGGTACTTGGTTATGCTGCGAAATTGAACTTGAGGAATTATCAAATGAAAACACGTATGCCGAAATGCTTCTTTGCACAATGCAATTGAGAAAGCAAAAGCTGCTAGAGAATAATGCATTTCTTGCAGCCTTGTATTTAGATCCAAGATTTAATTACATTGGCTCAGGAAATTTAAGTGAGGATCGAAAAAGCTCTGCTGTTGTAAGTAACAAATACTTAAGCCTATTTCAATGAAGTTAATAATGTAATATTTTTTTAGGAGCATTTGTTAAAAACAAATGAAGCGATAAGAAAGATTGAATCTTATGCTGCCGATGTTCCTGTATCTACCCCTGGATTGTGCGATAAACCAGTGGTCGCCGGTAATGATCCTTATGAAAAATTGCAAAAACGAATGGATGCAATCGGCACAGAGCTGCAGACTAAGACTACACATCTAAGGTCTCTCAAGCAGAAACTCCTTGAACTGGCTGAAGTGCCCCAACTTGCCCTAGCCAATAATGTGTTGGACTATTGGAAGACAAAATCAATTAACCATGATGAAAGCCTTTTAAACTTGTAGAAGTTGCGTTGGCTGTTCCAGCTTCACAGGTTTCCGTAGAACAGGCATTTAGCGCGCTGTCAACAATAATTACAAACCATAGATGTAATTTGTCAAAAAAACCATTAATGATTTGTTAATTACTAAGCTAAATAAGCCGCTGTTAAACAATCCGATTGTTAATATTGAATAGAAATATTTCAATCAAACGAATTATATTTGTTAGAATTTTATTGGTCATCCATGGTATTTATCGCGGTTCAGTATTGTCATTCACCAGCATAAATCGATGACAAAAAATCGACTATTTTTGTTAGATTGTGCTGGTGAACAGGCATGATGTGCAATCATGATTGCTAACTTTCGTGATTGTCTTAGATGTGAATATGTACATCAACGAAATAGTTTGTTAGAATTGCTTGATTGTGATTTGTTATCGATAGCACACAGCTGTCAGTTGTAAACAAACAAGTAATTTTGTCAAGGCGAATGCAAAATGAATGTGGAAACCTCTTTGTTATTAATTAATGAATTGGCAGAGGACGTGGATTCGCAAGTAGCTGACGGAAATTCGTGCAAGGACCTGAAGTCTTTACTGGTTGTTGCGGAGAAGGAAAACTTGAAAAGCCGCATCTTCAAAAAGAAGCAGCCCCCGCGTTCTCAATTGTTGTGAAAGTACAAAAATATAGAATGGACAAATTCAAGGATTATTTCATGATGTGCCGTGCATCGTTGAGGACTCTCAGCTCATTGCCCATTAAATACTTTATTAAAATGAACATTTGCAGACCCTTCTTTGCGTTGCCCTGGATGAACTAATAGCGCAAGTAACTCTAAATAAAGCCCAGCGTTATGTAATTTGGCTGCTGGCAAAACACCGGAGTTCTTCATATTACTAAATGACCATTTTGAAATAGGCAAAAGATCTGGCCATCAGATATTCGAGTTTGTTGTGTTCTCGCCGGGATTACAACAAATATTAAATGGCTAACAAAGTTTTGAGGAAAATTCAAGGGGATTCTTGGAGCAGTTGCTGCTATGGACGACGCTCATATAAGTTTTACAGTCTGTTCTAAATTTTATTTAGCTATTAGTTGCCAAAAATTCAAAACTTCCGCGAACAAAAATATATCGATGACTTTGTTGCCTTAAAATTCTATCAAACACGTTCACCAGCAGCCAAACACTTTTTTGTTGATTGATGATTTATGTTAGATGATTGGTGTGTGCTGGTGAATTGGTCATTTGTTGCCTTGAAAAGCAGTTTCTTAAGCATTTAGCGGTTTTATTACCATGGAGATCCCTTAGCTGCGAATTGCACCCATGCATTGATTCTGGCATGATTTTCAAATTGGTTGGAAGTAAAGTTTGTTTGGCATTATTACATTTTTTGATCCTCTTTGGTGTTTTTCCGCGATTTAATGATTTGTCAGTCACGGAAAGTGGTTAGACACATTCTTTATGATCTTGACTATATTCTTTACCATTGGTCATCCATGGTATTTATTGCGGTTCAGTATTGTCTTAATCATGGTTATATAGTTATGTGTGGGGATTTGCGGTCTTGAAAAGCAATTTCTTAAGTATTTAGCGGTTTTATTACCATGGAGATCTCTTAGCTGGGAACTGCACTTATGCAATGATCCTGGCATGATTTTTGATTTGATTGGCATTAACCTTTTTCATTATTACTATTTTTTTATCCTCTTTGGTATTATTTCACGATTTATTAAGTCGTCAGCCGAGTGCCGGCTACTGGCTCCCAGGCAAGATTCGTTTGATGGTTCACGACTTATGAGCTGCGAGAACTAAGAACTACTGAGATAGGAACTATGAGTGTATTGATTGGGACGGGACTGTATTGAATTGAAAGTTTGGGTTGGGTACGGCATAAAATAGACGTGGCTTAGGAATTTGCCTCTTATCCCTCGCCCATTCGACCCCGTCTCCATCCTCTACAATGAGTGGGAACTATAGGATTCTTCTTCCAAACTAGCAACAACTTCACCAAGGTCTTCTTTTACAACTTACCCGCCAGGCATATTACTTGCTCCATTTCCCGCTCCCAAGCCTTGACAATTGCCAGTGGAATCAGAATTGGTGGCCTCACTGGAGCTGCTCACTTTTCGTCGATATTTGGCCAATATATCCTCGCTGCTATCACAGTAGGGTGGTCCAAAGCTCACACAGGCGGCACTGGGATCGAAGCTAACTCGCTGCTGCTGCTGATGCTGTGGAGCGGCAGCCGCTGCCGCCGCCGAGGTGGAGGGCGACTTGGTGCTATGACCACGACGATGCTTAAAAATGCCCTGTTTAAGCTTATTAAAAATTCCCGCACCATGATGATCTCGCTCCCGTTCCCGCTCGCGTTCTCTTTGCTGTTGCACCAAAGAGGATTTCTCCTTATCGGCGCTGGCATCGAAACTAATGCTTTTGGGTATGGCTCCGGTGGCTTTGGTGGGTGGAGATGATGGCGTTGGCTCCGAGGCCGACGCCTTGGCGCTAATCTCATCCAGCTGCATACGCTGCGTTTGGGCACACAACAGCAACTCCTGCTTGTCATCATCGGTTTTGGGTAACATGGAGTTTAGCATGATTTCATGATTCTCATAGTTGAGGCTCTGATGGCGACGTATGTGTGGTGTACTGCCGCCGGCTAGGATGCCATTACGACGACCGTCGAGCAGGGTGGAACGTTGCTCCAAGGAGATGCGACGATGCTCCACGGATTGCTGTTCATCGTGGGCGAACATATCGAGCAGCTGTTGCACCAGACCGGGTGGTTGTAGATCCTCCACCTCCTCGCTGCAGTCACTGAAATCAATGAGATCACGTGACGACTCCTTCTGTGACTTCTTCTTCTTGTGATGGTGATTCTTGTGATGATGATGATGATGATGGTGATGATGCTTGACCGGCAGAGGCTCCTCCAGATTTAGGCTCTGATTGCTGATGCTGCTCTCGGCTGAGGTCTGACGACGCATGCAGGAGGTGCCCATTAGAGGAGTGGTTTTACGTCCACAGGCTTCGGCGGCGCTGGATTTATACTGCTGCTGGAAGCTACTCTCTCCCCCCAGCATGTAGTAACTGGTGCGTACCGAGCTGCGTGCTAGGGAGGAGGCACCCTGATACAGATGTGCATCCTTGTAGGAGTTTACGGCATCAAAGAAGGCCGAATCCTCTTGACTGCGTTCACCCTCACCGCCGCTGCTGCCGGGTGTTTCCTCACCCTCCTCATCATCGTCGTCATCCACATCATTGGCCGGAGCCTCGATGGATTTGGCTGTAATGCTGACATTATCATCAGTGTCTATTTCGGCCAGTTTCTCGCTATCACTGGCCAGGACATCCGTGCTCCAATTACTTTCCGAACGCTGATCCGACGCATCGCCCATATTGCTGAGAGAAGCGCCTCCAGCCCGGGCCAAGGCCTCCACCACAAAGTTATTATCACCCGGCAGCACCACCGCCGACGGTATCAACGGAGTGGAGAAGTTACGATCTGCCGCCGCATCCAAAGTATTCTCCGAGTCACTGGCCAGCACATCCGTGGACCAGGTGTCCGAAATGATGCTCACATTCTCGTCTCCTTCAAATTTCTTGAGTTCAAATTTACAAAATTTATCCTCAATATCGGAACGCGCCTTCGATAGTAGCATTTTTTGCATCTGTGGATTGGTGGAAGGACGTGAGAGACCATTGCCCAAACCACCTACACCACCACCCCCGCCGGCTCCACCGCCCGCACCGCCTTCGCCCTCGGTGACCTGGGAGGAGGGAGTATCGCGTCCGCTTATATTGGGTGTGCCACGTCCCGAAACATTGGCCGAAACCATATCCGACAGATTATCCTCATTTTCGGCATTATTTTCATTCTCCTGCTGCTCTTCCAAGTCCAAGGAACTGGCCACCGAATGGGCTGCCTCACTGATGGCCTCCAAATTATCGGAATTTCCTATGGAAGCATCATCCTGGGGTCTACGCAGTGCTTCCAAACTGCTCACCTCGTCAATATGCGAGGAGGATGTGGCCACTGCATTGGTCACCACCGCAGGTAAGTCCTCCACCTGCTGTCCAATGCAATTCATTTTCAACACCTCCTCCTCGGTTAAGGGTTTCAGTTTGGACTTAACCGAGTTGTTGTAGATAATAAACATGAGCACGGGCTCATCGAGCGAGGATTCATGTTGTTCGCCGCAGGAACTGAGACTGGAATTGCTGCCACTGTGTGAGGAGCATTGCTCGAGATCAACACCGTTGGCGCTGGTGGTGTGTAGTTCGGCTGGCTGCGTGCTGGAGAAGCTCATGCCTTTGGCCAGTTTCTTTTTGGTTGCCTTGCCCAGCCGCATTAGACTGCCGCTACGGGGCGGCTTAAGTTGATTCTCCTTGGATGGATTCTCCAGCTGTGGTGGTGGCTGCTGCTGTTGCTCCTGTCTGGGTATGCGGCTCAGAATACGTTGCATGCGTTGTCGCTCCTCCTGGGATATGTCGAATTCCTCGCGTTGATTTAACAAACGAAAAAAGTCCACCAATTGCGCCATTTCCCTTTGATTAATGGCCAAAAGATTGCGCTCGAAATCACTTTGTTGCGTCAACATGGCCACCACATCCTCACCGGTCTGTCCCAGCATCAGCAGCTCCATCAATTGGGCCAGATCACTGCTACCGTCCTCACTCAAGGCCAAACGTTGTATCAATTGTACAATTTGATTAAGATTATGACGCATCTGCTCACTGACATTCACATCAATGATGCCCACCAGATCGGCACTCACTATGGCGGGGCAAATGAAATGGGTGAACACCAGATCCGTGAGTAATTCCTTAATTTCCAACTCCTCATAACGTTGCGCCTGACGCAACTGATGGCCCAGAGTCTGCAGAAGCCATCTCAGTGAACTGGGAAATAGGGACCAACTCTGTTGAAGACTCTTCACGAACGCCTGGGCATGTGCGTGCAGTTTACCCAAGGTTTCCGCATGAAATCTGGCCACTTTCCTTTGATATTCCTCACTTTGCTCCTCCGAACCGAAACGTCTTTGTCGCTCGCTGGGGGCAAAACTTTGCATCAGCTTGTGTGGATCCAAGTCCAACCAAATCTCATGCTCACTTAGCACCGCCATTAGGGGAGCATGTAGAGCAGCTGTGAGAAAGATACGTGCCGAGAATAGGGATTCAACCAGACGTTGATAGAGACGCGCGAATGAGCTGCTATTTGTGCGCAATAAACGACGCGGTTGCTCACTGCTCAACAATTGAATCTCGATCAATTCGCGTAACAATTTCAACATTAATTCCACATCCTTGGTATTGATGGCATTGCCATAGAGACCCGTTGATATGATATTGATGAGGTAAGACAATTGATTCGATGACAGCAGGGATAAACGTTCGGCGGTGGCCAATGAAAGAGCCAATAAATAGGGAGCATTGTAGAGGTAATTAAATAGATCCTCATAGGCCAAAGCTTGCTGAAATGAAACAGAAAGAGAGAGGGAGAGAGAGTGAGAAGGAAGTATTCCCAGCGGCGCAGAGCTCAACGTGTTCTGCCGAAAGTATGCATTACGCCTGACGAAAAAGTAATGCAATACAACCGCTGCTTTTCGTTAAAGAGATAGTAATCGGAAACAAACTGAAACAACTAATTGTGCCACACACGAGCCGATGTCTATTTCGTTGGCTTATGTGCTTTCCTCCCTTATCCATAAGCGTTTTTGACATTTCTTCTATTTTCTAAATTTGTATTTGTATGCAGAACAAATGTGTAAGTGTAGCAGTGACTTGACACATACGTGGCGAGGAGTCCTTGAATTTGGCTTAGTTGTTAGTAAATTTTAGTGTACATACTAATATTTGAAGAGTTGTAAACTCAACTCAAATACGATTATGCAAAGCCAACCAAAAATTGAAAAATGCCAAATTGATATATCCCTAAAAAGCTGACGAAAAAGAACATGCCCCTTATAACGACGTATTTCCCATTTGTAGTCTGGACAATTTAAAGCTTTGTAAAAATATACATTTGATTTATCAAGGAATAACAAATAAAATTATTTAAAATAAACTAATATAAAAACCACTGCGTTACTACATCATTACCCACTCATATCGGCTGTAATGTACGAGCATTACCAACCTATATACTTCTCTATCAAAATTCCAGTATACTTTTTCATCTTTAGTAAATTGAATCGTATTACAAGTGCTTTACGACTGAGTATACGATTTCTAAATTGTGTGTTGAATTGTAAACGGACTGCGAACATTCTGCATTACAATTTTAAAAAAAATTGGCAGTTCGGCTCTGGCATACTTGTTTTATTACTAGTAATGCAGGATGTGCGCACCCCGTTTACAAAGCGGCCATGCGTACGGCAAAGTAATGCAGATTGTATGCGATTATTTCCTTAATACTGAAGCCAAAGTAATCGAGGAGTAATCGATTTTGTAATGGCAATTTGCGCCGCTGGGTTGTGCCAAATTCCCACAGACAAGGCAAGTTAATCGACTGCTTTACGTAGATCTCTTGTAATCCATGTTGCCATGAGCTAGCTTCTGCTAACTTGCTGAAAATAGGCAAAGTCTACTGATGATTGAATTGTGGTGATTCATGAAATAGCTATATAGTCAACCAGCCTTGTGTCAGCTATGGGGATGACTACACCATTACAATAAGGTAGTTGAGAGTCTTAACTCTTACCTATCAACAGTCTCTGCATTTCTGACTGGAAGAAACCTGACCCTCTCACCAAGAAAATCCATCCATTTACTACCTGGACTAAGATAGTAAGTGGATATTAAATCGGCTATCTGACTTTGTAAAACAAAATAATATAATAAGCGAGAATCATACTTAATACTTAAGGCAGAAAACGAAGTAATACTTGTTCTTTATCGATTTCCAAGATGCATTTGATACAATTGATAGGAGTCTGATGTTCAAGCTTAGCAATCTAGGAGTTTCCACAAAAATTATAAATATTCTGCAGAGCTTGTACGAAAAAAATCAAAAAGCGGTTTGGGATGGAAAAACATTGTCGGAATGGTTTGAGACAAATCTTGGTGTAAAGCAAGAATGCTTATTTAGCCCGTTGCTCTTTTCTTTATATATAGATGACATTGCAACTGTAATGCCTGGAGGCGCGGAGTTTAGAAATAAGGTATACAAGGCATTAATGTACGCTGATGACATGGTCATTCTTCCCACGTCACCGAAAATGCTAAATTTAACACCAAACTTGTCCTTTAGCAAGCATATTGAGCTGAAGCTGCGTGAGTCGAAGCTGCGTACGTGGAACGCCCTGTTAAGCCGACAAAATCTGAGCCCCAGCATTAAGTACAAAATGTTCCAAGCAACGGCTGGAGCCATTTATTTATTAACAATGTTCTGTTTAACTTTAAGAAGGCCTACAAAGGAACGACAATAAATTATCTTTTATTACAAACAAGGAGGAGTGAGTTGAGAGAGTATGATAATGCAAGTTATAGTTTAAACAAAGGTTTCGGAAGGGTTCGTAATGAGCGTAGTTTGTTAGGCAAGGCTGTAGATAAATAGGATACAAATTTCTGGTAACGCGTTGTGGGCAGCAAGACTTATATTAGATAACAAAGCGATAGAGTCGATTACTCCTGACAGGAGTTTATGAATAAAAAGGACACCATGGCAAGTTCTGCGGTTCTTAAGAGAAGGCAGGTTGATTAAGCGTAATCTGTCCTCGTAAGGAGCAAGATGTGAGGAAGGATCCCAGTTTAAGCCTCGGAGAGCGAAAATTAAGAACTGCTTCTGAACCGATTCCAGTTGATCTTGATATTTTTGATAGTATGGAGACCAGACACACGACCCATATTCAAGGATTGGTCTTACCAGGGAAACATACAGTTGCTTAGTGACATAGGGGTCATTAAATTCCTTCGACCATCGTTTAACGAACCCGAGAACTCCCATTGCCTTGTTTGCGTTGACCGCTCTATGACTATTAAAACATAACTTGGGTACAAGTTGTACACCCAAATCATCCACTTTATCAATTCGTTCCAATGGGATGGTATCAATCATATAATCAAACTCATAAGGTTGAATACGACTAAAGGTCATACATTTACACTTGCTGAGATTAAGAGGAAGCCTATTTACCGAGCACCAGGTGTGAAGAGAGCTTAAATTGGATTGGAGGAGGAGAGGAGACGCCGGGTCATTATACGACAAACAAAGTTTTAGATCATCGGCATACATCAATGCATGCGAATGGGATAAAACATGTGGGATATCGTTTATGAATAGGTTAAATAGTAGTGGGCCTAAATTACTACCTTGGGGAACCCCAGATAGTACATTAATGGAGCTGGATAGTATAGATTTGAAACGAACTCGTTGAGATCGATCGCTTAGATATGACTTGATCCAGTTGAGAAGGAGTGGAGGGAAGCCGAAGAAACTCAATTTATGAACTCATGATTTACGGAGTCAAAAGCCTAATGTGCTATGCATTGCCGGTCTGGGGTTACATGGAATACAAAGAGGTGGAAAAACTACTTCGTTACTTTGTAAACAAAATTTTCCGACTACCGATAAATACCCCGAACTACGCAATTTATTTGGAAACTGGGCTGGGAAGTATGTGTGAGTACACGCTTCAGTCTCATTTTAACTATATGGGGAGATGTAAGAATCTAGCTGAAAACAGGGCGCCTTATGCCGTGGCAGCGTCGTTACTGGCATCACTGACTGCAGCTAGCTGATAGATACGATGTTGTGCTGAATTTAAACAACAGGGACTCATGGTTGGCCTCACCGGACATTTTATTGCGGACAATAAATGAAAATAAGAGAGAGACCTATATCAGCAAGCACAGCAGAGCAATACGGGGGAAACCAACAAGGCATTGGAATATAACCTCTGTGAAAATAACTATTTCAACGATTGTTTTAGCATATTTACAATATCAAACATTTTTAAGGCCAGAACTGAGACACTTAAACTTGGGTACCAGCCACGTGAACTGTACGCTATGCAACTTAAGGGTGCGAGAAGATATTTTTTATTTCTGTGCAATATGTTAAATTTTAAGCGAAGTCCGAGTGAACGCGGAGTTGTGTAGCATTCTAAATGGGTCGAGCTGGCATGCACTGGGACGCTTTCTGTCACAAGCAACAAGATATATGGAGCAGATAATAACATTTCATTTCTAGAAAAGAGTAAATATGTTTAATCACAATCGGAGGGTAGAAGATCCACTATTCCGTGACGAGCGGGGAAGATGGGTGGAGTAACCTGAAGAAAGTGAAGCATCTTGCTATGCTGTTGTTAAATGGAGTGATGGATATTTTGTAAACAGTTCCGATGTTGAATGTTAAGTGTAAACTAATTTATAAATGTTTTGAAGTTCCTGAGCCAATTTCGTTGTATTTATTTAAAACCATGGCTGCAAACCTCTAAAATTTGCAGGAGGTTCGGGCCAGGGGGTTCGAACCCGTTGTAAAGTCTAAGGTTCGGTTCGCGGACCGATTACTTGAACCCCTGAACCCAAGGTTTTGGTTTCGATTGAACATAAAATAGTTTCAATGTATTCCATGTGTAGATTTTTAGAACACATGGGACAAAAATAGAACAATGGGATAATGAGCATTGTCTGCCATGTTCCGGTTTTCACTAAAGTGAATTCGAATTTTTTACAAGTGCCCTTTTCTATTAAACAATCAAACAAATTCGTATCAAACCTTTAGTTTCCACTTACTCTTTACTCGACGGATTCAAATTAAATCATTTTAATTTGACCCAATCAATTTTATACAACAGCACATTTAACAAATTCGACAATTTTTTGAGAGCTGTTCATCTATACTATCTCTTAGATTAGAAAGATCAAACTAAAGTATTGAAAAGGCTCGTTTAACTGATACCTGAGTTGCTGGAACAGCAAGTATAGTTAAGTCAATATCTTTTTAGTCCTCGTTCTCTTGATAGTGCATAAGGGCTGAGAGACGTGAACATAGGATCGCAGAGAGGAACAGATGAAGCAATCGCTGTTGCTAGGCAGCAGGCCGACGAGGGCCTATAAAAGGCCCTGACGGCCAGCGATCAGGTAGTCAGTGTACTACGGAAAATCAAAGCGACTGCGAGTGCGCCAGTAACGGTTGTAATACCAGTGCCATCAACGAATCACGCCAGGATTGTGGGAAGACACCAGTCACAGGAGCAAGGAGCAGAATAGCAGATAAGTGCAAGAACAGTAAGTGGCAGGCAGAAACAAAGTTGGAAGTACGGCAAGCTGGCGATTATAGCAATAGGAGACGTCTGTCCCTAAAGCCACGCGCAAGCTAAACCAGCAAATCGTATCCAAGTCGGAGAAACAACTGCTACACGAGAAGGAAAGGTTGGCAAGTCGAGAAACAGCCCAACGATATTCCGAGTGAGCGAGAGTTGTGATTCGACGGGAAGCAGAGCCTTGTGGTGAACAAGGGAGTCAATTAGCAAATAAGAAGCGTATCTTGTTAGCGAATAAGTACCACCTAAGCCAAATACCTGATATTATATATGTGCGATACTACTGAACACAGAAAGGTCTTATCAATTGTTAATTGGGACTACTACAAATTTGTTGAGGCGAGCTACGATATTTCTCGAGCTTAGTTTAGGGTAGTTTCGTGCAAAGTTAAGACTCGTTACACAACTAAGATCAGGACACTCAGCTTCACTATACAGCTATCTGGCAACAATAATCCAGGCGATTGTAGATGAATGCCCGAAGTGTGGACTTACCCCCCTCGAAACGCCTCATCTAATCAACTGCCCGGTCGACCCGCCCCTGGACACACCCCACACACACAGCAGCCTTCCTAGGACTGGACCAGGGAAGCTCGAGCTCGACAAACACTATCAACTCACTACTTTAATACCTCCTTTCCTTTTAAACTTCTCCACTCAACTTTCTCTCTTTACCCCTCAACATATGCCTACATTTAAATCTTCCACAGCAGCTACAACATCAACCCCATCGAGGCAGCCATCTTCCTTGATTTGGATACGGGTACTCTGTAAACACCTACTTTAATTTCACTCTCTCTCTCTCTTCTTTCTTTTCATACTAACGTACATACTTGTCGAACCAGCCGTTACAACAACAACAACTGTTGAGGGAAACCCAGGGCCTGTAGTGTATCCATGCGCTGTTTGCGATGTAAGGATCACTAGAGGGGTATGTTCTGTACTATGCTACTTGTGTAATAAATTGTGCCACCTCAAATTCTCCCGTCTTAACACTGGGTTAAATGTACCACGCAACTAAGTACAACCCCCACCAATG
The DNA here is from genome assembly GCA_037044535.1 of Lordiphosa magnipectinata. Taxonomy (NCBI): domain Eukaryota; kingdom Metazoa; phylum Arthropoda; class Insecta; order Diptera; family Drosophilidae; genus Lordiphosa; species Lordiphosa magnipectinata. The sequence goes on along the minus strand of JBAMBO010002364.1, from coordinate 62,016 downwards.
TACCAGATGTAGCCACTAGAAGCACAACCCCCATAAACCCCACGAATCCCATAAGGAGCAACAACAACAGCAACCAGAGTCACACAACAACCATCCCTATCAGACCTACCAGAGACACAGATGCAGAAACCAACAACAACAAGGACTTTACCAGCCTGCAGTGGAACTGCAACGGCCTATCAAGGAAGATAGTTGAGGTGACCAAGAAGATAACGATAGCGGCACTGCGAGAAACAAAGCTAGCCAGCAGAAGCCCACTGTACTCTTCATCCAACTATACCTTGCTACGAGCAGATAGAGACCGTAATACAGGCGGAGGCCTCGCCGTTATAGTCCACAACTCGGTGGCATATCGTCCACTGCACCTCACCAACCAAGATGAGCATCTGGAAGTTCAGGGCATCGCAATTAAAACAGTTTCACCCGTTTCAGAATGCCACCCTGGATATAAGCCCAACATCCGACACATGTTGGAATGCGAAAACCGAATAATCTTGGGAGATTTCAATGCCCACAACAGCTCTTGGTTTTCTAAACTAGGAAACGACTCGAGAGGAGAAATGTTCGAGGAGCACATCAACAGTTCCAACTTCTGTCCGATCAATCACCCCCACTTGCAGAAGCTCACCAGATCTTACGATCGTAAGCCCAGCTCTCTTAATGAACACGACCTGGCACGCGGATATTGCGTTGAATTCGGACCACATCCCTATCACAATCAAAGTCACAAAGAGTGCCAACTTCATCACGTCTGAAAGACACACCTTTGTGAACTTTGGCAAAACTGATTGGGAAAAGTTCGAAACCAAAACTGAGTCCGTATTTGCCGAGAGTCCTCACTAAGATAGGGAAGCAATGCATCCCAGCAGGGCGAATTCGAATTCATATTCACTTTTCCATTTCCTTGCACACTTACCTCATAGGGCAACACCTGTTTGGCATCCATAAAGGGTGCATTATCATAGGCACTGGCACGTCGACAACAGTTCAACGAATCATGATCCGTTCGGGCCACCAGCAATTCATGCAAATTCTGTCTTTGTTGGGCACAAATGTAGGCCAACTAAACAAGATAAAAACTAAGATTAATTTTAAAATTCCAGCAACATATCAGCCAACTCACCTTGGTAATGGTCCCCGCATTGGTTTCCAGTGCACTAGTAAGCTGAGCAAAGGCGATCTGCTCTTGCTGGATAAACAGTTGCTCCTGCCGCAGTGTACGGGCCAAATCCATAATCTCCAGCAAATTACCAGCAGCTGTGGGCTCCATGTTTGCAGCCGGTAGAGCTGGCTGTAATGGGAAATTAAAATTATGTCTTAATATGATAGATCACCACCTCATTTTCGCTTCAACAAATTGCATTCAAAAGATTCAAATCTCACTTCATGGGAAGAATTATAGTGAAAAAAAAATGGAAACGTCAGCGAATTAATTGAACAAAGTCACCAAGTTGATAAGCTGTCGTTGACAAAGCGACGCGTCGATAGGGGGCGGAAACTACAATATGTTTTTGATATATTCATGGATTAGAAATGGGGAAATATACAGCCATGTTCCCATTTTCACTTTTGCGATTTCAAACCGGTTTTAGAAGCAAGTTTGTACTCAAAATCGCCAATCTTTTGCGAAAACAAAAATGGGAGCATGGCAGATAATGCATATTTGGGGGAATGGCCTAACATGTTGAACCTTTCAGTGCTTCTGCACTTGGCTCAAAGAGCCTCAGCAAACGCAAAAACCGCATCAGAAAATCGGTTTTTGAAAAGTTTTGGCGAAGGTTCGGTACATAGATTCGAACCCGTGGTAAAGTTTTAGTCGAACCTGAGATTTTGGTTCGAATCTAGGTTCATAGATTGTTAATTAGTTGACAAATTGTTGTCTCTACTTTCGGTCAAAACTTAGACATATATTTGTTCAGGAGAACGCGTCCAAATTACCAAGCTATGTATGTTATAGCCTGGTTACACTCTACACATATGTACAATAAGGGCTGCAAACCCAAAAAGGGTCGTTTTCGGAACCTCCGGTTTGCTGTTTCATACCAACATCATTTACCAACGGTTGAGGTTCGGAAATTTGAGGTTCGAGGTTTTTGGGCGTTGGTTTTGGTTCGAACCTTGGTGAGATGCACGTTTTTCCCTATATATTTAAAATAACAATACAATAGGTATACACTTGGCGCCTAGATACATTGTTAGTTCGCATTTACACGGTGAAGCAAACAAAATGAATCAAATGAAGTTCCTCATGAAGTTTTTGTTTGTAGGGAAGACTTGTAGGGTGGCATTCGAAGCAGGCAAAGCTTCATGGCAAGCTGGCAATGAAGTTTTTCGATATGTATTTGTTTAAGATGAAAAATTTGTGCCCGTTTTCTCTGATTAAGTGTCGGTTTATGTTCTGTTCTCTGATCCTATAAAGTGTATACATATATTCACTTTTGCATGTGCAAAGTATATCATAGTCTGGCTTGACCGACTTTCCGTATTGTTATATTTCTAATAGTCGACTCTGCTGTTACGTACATAGAAGGGTACCCAAATAAATTTCAATGTGAATAATCTTTTTTTTTAGCCGAACCATAAGCTTCGGTTCTAAACGGGTTCATCTATTCTCGTGCTCGTGGTTCGGTTCAGGGTTTGGGTCACGGTAAACTATAACTACTATAACATACTCTGCACCCTTAATGTCGCAGCTCGCATTTGGTCAAACGGCCAGTTAACACACAACGCACAACGCGGAGAGAGCACACCGCGTTGTGCGTTGTGTGTCTCTCTCTCTCTCTCACTCTGAGATCTCTTCGTTCATACGGAGGGACGGATAGATGGACGGACGGACAGACGGGCATGGCTATATCGACTCGGCTGTTGATGCTGATCAAGAATATATATACTTTATAGGGTCGGAAACGATTCCTTCTCCCTGTTACATACTTTTGCACAAACTTAATATACTCTATGTACCTTCGGTACAGAGTATAAAAATCCAGAATTCCGTGTTCGAACCGAATCGGTTCAAAACCGGTTTTGCAGCCCTGTTTACAATATGTACGTTAGACCGGACCTGCCTTATATGAAAAGGAGTTTTTTACTTGCGCAACATGGCTCAAAAATGCAGTATATTTTTTATAGAAAATTTATCAATAATCCAAAATCAGATATTTTAAGGTTTGATGGTATCGTTTAAGCAGGGCATAGACACACGAATTTGTTCGACGAACAAATTTGTCAAACAAGAATTCATTTTCGCACTAACCAGGCTAACATTTCTCCCGAACATCATTTGCTTGAAAATCTCAATGAGTAAACATGAAAATATGGCAGCGAAAACTAACACAATCAAGGCCTAGATGGCTGTACAAATTAGCTTGAAGAATTATTTCATATTTATTCAATACATTCCAGCCACAATTCGTTGCTCATTTGGGCACCTGTTCACTCTACAAATATTTTTGACATGAATGATGTTCGTGCACTTGTTCCCATCCATTGACGAACATGTTCGCACGAACACACGCAAGATAGAAACGTTTCTATTTTCTGCGAACAAAAAGTCGAACACAAAAATCTGTCACTAACACCTCCACTAACGACGAAAATTTCGTCGAGCATAACAAATTCGTCGAACAAATTCGTGTGTGGATGCCCTGCTTTAGGCTTTAAAAGTCCTTAATTTATCTTTGACTTATCAATGTAGGCAGATAATTTTTCAAAACTGTCAATCAAATAATGTTGATATTTCATACATATTGCAATAAGACTTCGCAGGGGCCTCAACCGCATTATACTAGTCTATATCCATCTCAGTTGCTTCGGTCTGCGCAGTTCTATAAGGGCATCAACTGCAAAAAGTACTAGTGGGGTGCCACAACCGTTCGCTTGAACATTTTCAGAGGTGATTCTACTGGAAATGTACATTCTAAAAAAAAAAATAGAGGAAAGCTAACTTCGGCTCGACCGAAGTTTATATACCCTTGTAGGTTGTATAATTTATAAAATTAAGTTTTTTAAATGATTTTCGTCGAACATTCTTAGCTGAGTTATTTCCCAAACTCAGCTATAGATGGCGCCACTACTTTGACCATTTGCTTGCCAGTTTGTTATATGGCAGCTAAACGATATATTCATCTGATTTTAACCAAACTTCTCAAAATTGTGTGGAAGCTGATAATATTCATTACTGGAAAGTAAAAAGACGCTACCACTGAAAATAAAAAAGTTTTTCTCACTAGAACTACATTTTCGACCGATCGTTCCTAAGGCAGCTATATGCTATAGTTATCCGATTTGAATCAAAATTGGCAGAATTGTGTGGTAGCATATAATATTGATCAGTAGCAACTTTGGGAGCGATAGCATTGAAAATAAAAAAGTTTTTACTCCTAAGACTTTTTCAGAACTATATTTTGTATGGCAGCTATACTATAATATAGTTAACCGATTTTCATCAAACTTGGTGGAAATATGTAAAAGCATAAAAAGCTTATAAGTTGGGCACGTTTGCATTGAAGACATAAAAGTTTTTCATACTAAAACTACTTTTTCGACCGATAGTTCCTATGGCAGCTATATGCTATAGTCATCCGATCCGGACGGTTTAGACAAATGTGCAACGTCTTTGTACCAAAAGACTTTGTGCAAAGTTTGGTTAAGATAGCTTTTAAACTGACAGAGGAGATCGCTTAGAAAGAGACTGACATGGCTATATCAACTCAGCTCGTCAAGCTGATCAAGAATATATATACTTTATGTGGTCGCAGATGATTCTTTAATGCGTTAAAAACGTATGGACAATTTTAATAAACCCTCTACAATTCTAAATTTTGTTGGCGGAATAAATTTCCGCCGGAACGCAAAATTTTTAGAGGTGCATAATGAATTTTGAAATTGAGAGTAGGAACGGAACGGGATTGACTTGAATATATTTATGTGTTTGGAGTCGATAAGGGAATGCTGGACAAACACTAGTTCCATTCAAACAAGTGTCGAAACAGCTCCGACAATTGTTGTGTCTAGGGCACAGTCTCAGTTACATGACGAAAGATTATTATCAGCCTCCCCCCTTCCCCTTCACCATAGGATCGAGGCCGACAGTCAGTCAAGCACAAATATTTGCGATTTAATTAACGCTCATTTGTTAAAGAAGAAGGGCTTGGGTTGTTGGACAACCATTAACAATTGCTCATACATTTTTGGTTTTAAGTTTCCACTATCTATAATATTCATATCTCTGGGGCCTTAAGGAGGCGTTTTCGTTAGATAAAATAGTAAAATGCCTCATACCGAATGTGTCTGGTGACGGGGGTCTCTATATGTAAGTACATACAAACGTACATATATGTATGTACGTGAGATGCTGAGGGAATGGAAACAATTGACACAAAAGTGAGGAATGTGCAAAAACAAAAACAAAACTGATTTGTTGCGCTCATTACACACACCCACACACAGCCACATGTAGCAGCAATTGGGGGGGTGGTATGGGCTAGCCGCCCCTCTCTCTCTCGCTGTCCTCCCTTTCCTGTGTGTGTGTGGGTTAATTGCAAGCCCCCCAAAGCCTAGATCCGTTATGCGTGTGTGGGCGACTGCAAGTGCGAGCAGGTCAGCACTAGACGAAGGCCAGAGCCGCAGACTTATGAATGAAATGGTAAGACCAAGCAACTTTGCCTTTCCCTTTTGTCACTTACTTCTTGGTGTTAAGTGTCTTTATATCTCAATTGTTGTTGTGATTTTTTGTATTTATTTATTTATTTGTTGTTAGCTCTTCCTTTCCACGTTCTACAACAACAAAACTCCAACAAAATAACAAAAACAATTAACAATAGGGGGCGGTACTACTAATCCTGAAAATAGTCAAACGGGTACTACTAATGCGTTAGTGACAAACAACTCGATAGCACACAAGCAACTCTGTGTGCAGTTTCAGTGTGACCGTGATTTTTCAACTTTTGGTCCATCACTAATACCTCTCACTCACAGCTGTTGTGCCGCTTCGCTTTCATTTCCACCAAATATTCTTTTTACTCAATTTCCAACCAATTGTTTAACAACAATTAAAAAAAAAATACACTTATAAAATGCCCAAAGTGCGTCGCAGTCGCAAACCGCCACCAGATGGCTGGGAATTGATAGAACCCACACTGGAAGAGCTCGAGCAGAAAATGCGCGAAGGTAAGTCTGTGGTAGCCAGGGGAGTGAAAGAGAAGGTCAATGCTGAGGTAAACGTTTTTTCTCCTACAGCCGAAACGGAGCCGCATGAGGGCAAACGGATTACGGAATCATTGTGGCCCATCTTTAAGATACACCATCAAAAGACGCGCTATATCTATGATTTGTTCTATCGCCGTAAGGCCATTAGCCGGGAGTTATACGATTATTGCCTCAAGGAGAAAATTGCCGATGGGAATCTGATAGCCAAATGGAAGAAGTCGGGTTATGAGAATCTCTGCTGTTTACGTTGCATCCAGACCAGGGATACGAATTTTGGTACAAATTGTATATGCCGTGTGCCCAAATCGAAGCTGGAGGAGGGACGCATTGTGGAGTGCGTACACTGCGGTTGCCGTGGGTGTTCGGGCTGATTTGGATAAGGAGACAGAGCGCACACCCTGTAGTTTGTAGTCTAATTATCAAGGTGAAACATATTATTTTTTTTTTAATTACATACAACCATTTTAATGCTTGCTTCCTTAGAGTGTAAATATGTATGTACTTTCGGTTTAGTCGGTTAGAAATTATTTAGGATTTATAAACACACACACACACATCCTAAATAAACGGTCAAATTTTATACATATATTTAAGTTCATCTAGATTTCAATTTAATTTCATTGACTTTAGCGCCCCTCCCCCATCTCGCTGTTTCAAGTGCAGCAGGGAGTAGGGTCAAGAGCTTGGCCCAAAATGATTATAAATGGGTTTTTAATTGTACTTGTGGCCCACATACTTACATACATACAGTCTTTTATGCCCTAACATAGAAACGATTTGGTCTGTTGATGACAGGGTATTTTTTTTTGAAGGTTTCACCACTTATCTATATTTAAAATTTGCTACAGCATAAGAGGACCCGCCCTTCAAATGTTTTTTTGTTACATTTCAATGTAATGTTTAAAGTTTTGGTTAGTTCTCACCTTTCGATATTATCTTTGTACCAAGTGGCGATTCGAATTGAAGCTTTTTAGTCAGCTTAAAAATGTTTTCGTTTTTGGACAATCCCAGAGATTACTCGGTGTCAAATAACGCTGTGGAACGAAATGAGTAAAATTCTGGAATATGAGTCAAATTTCTGGTGTAAAAGTTAAAACAGGTGCAAAAATCAGCCATTTTTATACCCTTTTTCAGATGTTTGTAAGGCATAGAAGGAAATATTTCCGACCACATAATGTATATACATATATTCTTAATCAGCATGACGAGCTGAGTTGATATAGTACGTCTGTCCGTTCATCTGTTTCTATGCCATCTCCTGCGTCAGTCTTAAAGCTATCTTAACCAAACTTTGCACGAAGTCTTTTGGTACAAAGACGCTGCACATTTGTCCGAACCGGCCGCATCAGATGACTATAGTATATAGCTGCCAAAGGAACTATCGGTCGAAAAAGTAGTTTTAGTTAGAAAAACTTTTTTGTCTTCAACGCAAACATGCGCAAACCTCGTATTTATAGGTTTTCTATGCTTTTACATAATTCCACCAAGTTTGATGAAAATCGGTCAACTATAAGGTATAGCTGTCATACAAAATATAGTTTTGAAAAAAAGTCTTAGTAGGAAAAATTTGTTTGTTTTCAATGCTATCGCTCCCAAACTTGTTACTGATCAATATTAAATGCTACCACACAATTCTGCCGAGTTAAATCCAAATCAGATGACTATAGCATATAGGTGCCATAGGAATGATCGGTCGAAAAAGTAGTTCTAGTGAGAAAAACTTTTCTGTTTTCAATGGTAGCGTAGAAGTTTGGTCAAAATCTGATGAACATATCGTATAGCTGCCATATAACAAACTGGCAAGCAAATGGTCCAAGTAGTGGACTGAGTTTGGGACATAACTCAGCTAAGAATGTTCTACGAAGTTAGCTTTCCTCCATTTTTTGAATATAGCTTACAATAAACACTCCTAACACTTTGAAAATATTCCTTATATTCCCTTCTGCAATATTTTAAACGTAACAAATTAATTGTTCTCGAGTACCGATTAGTGTTGGTTTGATCATGAGTGAGTGAACAAAATTGAGATGTTTTTTAAACAGAACAAGTGAACATGTTCTTCTTCATTTGTTCATTTGTGTTCAGCGAGTCTTGTTCAGTCTATCTTGTTTAGTCTGTCTTGCTCTAAGTTATTCTAAGTGCTGTTCAGTCTTTTTTGCTCAGAGAGTTGTTCTGTCTGCCTTGCTCTGTGAGCTGTTCCGTTTGACTGTGTGTTGTTCTGTGGCCTGTACCATGATACAATTCCCAGCAAACCATATGTGCGTTTTCTGACACTTTTATAAGCATTCACCTTCATAAAGTGCACAAAAATGAGTCCAGAATGAGCGTTTTTTTCTATGAAAACGGTTGCACTTAATGTAGAAGTTTTCTGAGTCTAATCGGACTTTTTTTCTGACACAGATATAAGTGCTTTCACCCTCCCAATGAAGCATATAAAAACCTCATAATTCACACATAGAAGTTACTTTTCTAGGCACTTGAAGGGCTACTGAATCGCCTCCTCAAAGGCTCTTTTCAGACGCTTATTGGAGTGCAACTGCGAAAATGCTCAGACATACCCAGCAAACAATATGTGCGTTTTCTGACACTTTTCTGACACTTTTTCATGAGCATTCACCGTCATAATGTGCACAAAAAAGAGTCCGGAATGAGCGTTTTTTCTATGAAACCGGTCGCACTTAATGTGGAAGATTTCTGAGTCCAATCTGACTCTTTTCTGTCACAGATATAAGTGCTTTCACCCTCCTAATGAAGCATATAATAACCTCATTAAATACACATAAAAGTTACTTTTCTAGGCATTTGAAGGGATACTGAACGGCTCTTTACAGCCGCATATTGGAGTGCAGATCCGAAAATGCTCAGACATAAGTGCTTATTATGAGCCCGTACTTAGATGACACTAAATATGCTCCGAAAACACTCAAATTTATGTGTTTACTCCAAAAACGCTCTGAAGCTCGGCTCTTTTTAGACACATAATTTGGAGCGCTCCGAACTTGGCTTGCAGGGTAGAACAAAAAATCCATGCAGAAACTAAAAAAACAATAAAGCGATCAGTGCGACAGAAACCCACCCCTGTAAAATCCCGACGGCTCAGAACAAGTGAACAAGAACAACTGAACAATTGAAAAAGAACAAGTGAACAACTGAACAAGTGAGCAATTTAATTGAGTTGACTAACTTAAAAAAAGAACAAGAGAACATGTTCAGTGATAATGACAACCTTTACCCAACACTACTTCCGGTCTGTTGGGCGGGCGGCCAGTCGGACCTGACACCAAAATGCAATGAAAAATGCACATCTTTATAACTTCTTTTTCACCAACGAAGTAGTTCCCAAAACTGAAAAGATTCATTCGCTTTTATTGAGGTGTGAAACCGTCAAAGAATGCATCTTTGGGTTGGTATTTTAGCATGGGTTTTTGTTGTTGCTTTAAACTTCGGGAATCTGTCGGATTTCCCTTCCAATTTCTCTTTCTCAAAGAACAGTTCCAAAAGTCCATCCGTCGGGAGGGAATATTTCATGCATGCATATTATTAACACGTTCTTTTGGAACCCATTTTGGATGGCATGAAAAGGAGCATACTAAACATGTGATTTTGGAATGGGTCAAGTATCAAAAAAAAAAGTTAGAAAAAGTGAATTATTAGTTTCAATTAAAGTTGTAAATGTTTTATTTCATTTTGCTACAAATCTACAAATCTCGAACAAAAATTAAAAAAGAAAATTTATAATATTCAACAATAAGTTTTTAAATTGGCTTTTAAAAGTTATAATTGTTTGTTGTTATTCGCTGTTCGCCGTTTCCGGTTTTTTTGCATCTATAGCCGTTTTGTATACTTTGTTTTTGACTCTTTGAAACGTCTTTCTGTAACCGTCGAGCGAAAACCCTTCCTTCTCAAGTGACTCTGTGGAATTTTTAAATTTTAGAAAAGGGATTTCGTAATGATTTATATACATTTTGACTCTTACTTTATAATGCTGAGTTGAGTCTGTGGAAACTACTATATTATATTATTATTCATATAATTCACAAATCGGTTTAATTTCCAATAAAAGTAAACTTTGATTTTTTGTAATTTTTAAGTCACGCACTTGCTGTTGTTGGCGTTTGTCCCGTTTGTCCTCTTTATTTTGCCTTTTTTCCCTTGGTTAGCTTCGTTTGTCTTTGCATTCCGCATTTCTTCTTCACATTAATAGGTGTTAAAGGTGCCTAGAGAAGGGAACGTTTCATGATATGGTGACTTTAAGCCTTCCAAACACATGAAAAAGAAAGTGTTAGACACGTTCGGAAATCGTTCGGGTTTTTCTTTGCGTTCTTTCTTGTTACTTACGCGCAGAGCTCTCAAATAACCCTCAACACTTTTTTCGGTGCGATCAGCCCAATGACAAAACAGAAAAAAACAAAGACGAATCGGTCTCTCACTGAGCAAAACACTTTTTTTTCCCTCCTCATGTGTTTTCTGTTGAGCATTTTCGGTTGATCAAAACAAACGAGACGGTCTGTCAATAACAACTGAGAGGGACACATGTGAGAGAGCGCTCACGCAAAAACTGTCTACAAATGAGCATAACACAAAAAGTGTCAGCAAAAAGTGTTATTTGTTTTGTTCGTGTGGTAGACGGTGGGCTTATGTACTATATGTACAATGTACATAATTAAATAAATATGTTTTTTAGGCGTTAAGCAATTACAAAAACTATTATTTTCTGCATTTCATTTGATAGGTTAATAATAATACATTTCTCCATACTACACGTATGTACAAAGATCGTTGACTGAGACAAACATACTCACACACACACACACGCCCAGGCATCCCAGTCACAAACACGCTTTCATTTGTAGAAGACACTTTGGAAGTCGGCTCTCGGCAAAACGGTCAGTGAAAGACATGAGCAAAACAGAAACGAAAAAAGCGATCTTTGGTTGAGCGAAAACAGCTATTGAGCGAAACAGAATTAAAAGTGTCTTTTTGCAACCTCTTTTCGTTGTGTCTGTAACAGAACAGTGTCAGAACTAGGTGTCGCCGGGACCACTTGAACGTACTGCGCATTTTGAATTTAATATAGGATGCAATATTTTCAAAGAGACTGGTCTTTATTTCACGATACAAAAGTAAGTGCTAAGCCAGACTATATTTTTTGAAAGCTTACGATTTGCCAGCGAAGTGCCAGCTTTGCAGTCTAGTTGTTGCACTCAGAACCGAAACTGTACCGGTACAATGTTTAGGTCAGGGGTGCCCAGAATGAGCTTACGAGCGCGTGAAAGCCAATACAAATACACAAAATACAACTCAAGCAAGAACAACCACTAGAAATAGAAAGAGAAAACCGATTTTTGTTTGTGTGTGTGGTCGTTGCTGTCTCAAGAACACGCGCGCAAAGCGAACGCTGACAACGCAAAGGCAACATTGTTGTTGGTTTATAATTTGCTGGAGACATAGGAGAGAGTCACATATGATGTTGTTGTTGCAGGTCTGCACGCCCCAACAACAAAACCGTAGTTTGAAAAGAAAGAGAGGAGAGCACACATATGAAATTGTTTTTGCTTATTATAATCATATGGCCGCGCGGGTTGTTCCTTTGCGCAAAGCAAAAACAAATGCGTGGCATGCGGAATAGGCTTGGGCACCCCATGTTTAGGTTCTTTTCGTTTCCAAGAATATCGGTTTTTGGATACCGGTATACAAAAAATTAAAACTATTGGTTCCGGTTCTGGTTCTGAGTATCAATCGGTTCTTTTCGGTATACGGTTCCGATTTGATTCCCTGATATTAAAAGAAAAAGGAAAGTTTTCTTCGGTATATTTACAAAGTAATCAAGACTCCGGAAGGTATTAGCGGTTTCTTGCGAGAAACTACAGAGTCCAGTCTGGCATGCCTCAATTTACTACTGAAATCACACTTTCCTGGTTGCTCAACATATTGGAAACCCACAGTAGTAACTTCCAGACATAATCTTTTCCGCTCAGCTGCATCATATATATACCCACTCAGTGGAAAGAACAATAGTCGTTTTCATACCGATGGCAGGAAAGGCTTATCTATTTGTCATCTTTTCAATACAAGCGAAAAATTTCGGGTTGGTAAATAAAATCAAAATTTAGTCGAAATTTGGTATGCAACTAGACAAACCGTTTTGGACTTGGGGACTTCGGCTTTCGTTTTTCATTCATCTAGGCCAGAGGCCGGTAAAAAACACATATACATTTTGGCACGGATTATGTGTGTGTGTGTAGCCACTGACGCGAAGTTCATTTTGCATGGCGGTATTGTTGGCGAATACGTGACGAGCTACACTGCTGCTGAGCACTTTTTTATGCACTATAGATAGCGAGTTGATTAGGGCGACGAGCTGAGTCGATTGTATTTAGTACGTCCGTTTGACAGTGTGTTTCTACGCAAACCAGTCTCTTCGATTTGAAGCTAACAGTGTCTTCTTTTCTGGGATCCGATGACTATATCCTATGGCAACGATAGGATCGATCGGTAGGAGAATGGGTCTAAGTGAGAAATACTTTCTATTGTTTAATTTCAGCTTTCTAAAACTCCGAAATTATGTCAAATTTGATCAAAGTCGGATGACTATATCTTTAGTTTTAGTCACTGTTTTTATGAATGACTTTGGAATCTTGGAAAATGTACTAATGATTTCATCAAGGCTACTTTTAGTACCCGAGACTGAAATTTGGAGGAGCTAGTCAAGCGCTGAATTACCCCTTGTACCATCAGCATCTTCAGTGTTCCATCTCAATTATTTTCCACACCCAAATCTTGTTGTAGAGGCAAGTGAAATGCCAGCTGCTTTTTATTTGGGCAAATAAACTGAAAACTGGCTGAAAGTAGGAGGTGAAGTGGATACCCAGGGTCAGTGGCTGGTCAAAAGTGGCGAGAGCACTTGAACAAGTGGCAAAATAATTACCGATAACTAACACCACCGGTCCCAACAGTCCCAGCAGTCCCACTCCCACGGAGTATAAAAGTGCAGCTACATTTCGTAGTCTGCTTTTAGGCGGCGGCATGCAACATAAATCCAATCGTGCGGGAGGAGGTGGTTGGTGTGTGGGAGTGTCTGTGTTTGCTTGGGCAGTTGACTTTGTGGATAGCACTTGGCTGGGACAAGTTGGGATCAAGTGAGACTTGGCCAAGCATTTACATACATTAGCTGAGAAGTGAGTAATCTGATTTATTCCACCCACCACCCCAACCAAATGTCCACTCATAATGGCCTAGACCATTATAAGACATAATCACTACGATTCTTCTTGGAATTTCTTTCGTCGAAGTGTCTTTACCGCATCACATAGCTTCATGTCAATTTATTTAATATGCCGCACGTGAGTTTCCGTCGTCTCCAGATTCAGAGAGCGAGCTGGCCTTGTGCCTCGGACTCTCGCATTTCATTTCATTTCATTTCATTTTACTGGCCGTTTTCAAATTTTTCACTCGAGCAAGTTTTAGGAGGTTGATGGGGGTGGGGCGGGTGGTGTGGCGGGTAACTAACTGCCCAACCATTTGTAATAACCAAAGCCAAGTGCCTAACATGTGAGAGTGAGAGTACTCGGTGACCTCTGGCCTCAAGAGAAACTGGAATTGTTCGTTTTCACTGTACATTTGGGATACTCCTGGCCAAATGATACCATTTTGGTTTGAATTTACTCACTCTGAAGTTCATGAAGGAATCGGTTTCGATTTGATTCAGAATTTAAGAAAGGACAGTTGGTAAAAAACGGTATGGTAAGGTTTAGAGTCCGTTAGCATCACTTATATGTAATAAACGTCCGTACCCGATCTGTTTTCAGTCTTTTCTGCCTTTCTTAAGCTGCTCCAACAGACTAGAAGACCTTCTTTCTGCTTGCTTTTTGGTTATCATAAAATTAAAGCTGTTGGTAAATTGATGCTTTAAAGAGCTTACACTAAAGCTTTGATCAAACAAAGTTTAAGGGTTGGCGCTTTTGATTCGGGGTCACCACTATACTATAGGAAATTTTCCCAATTTACAGGTATTAATTAATAGCTTCACAATTGACCAAAGTCTTTGGGTCTAGTTTATTGGTAAACCATGTAAAGGTGGAAGGTAGGAAGTGTTCTTGGAAAATTTGTAAAAATTTATGTTTGGTACCGAGAAAAATACTTGTGGTATCCATTTCTGTTCAAGTTAAACTTTATGAGGAAAACAGCACAAATACTTTAGAAGCAGGACAATACAAATAGTTTAGTATTTTCATAATACTGCTTAATGGCATCAATCATGTTCAATTTTCCTAAGCTCAAAAGGTTTTCAAAATTGTAGTCTTTGAAATTAGTTGAAAATTACCGTCATAAATGTATTGATATTTTAGTGTAAAGGTATTGGTAAGAAATCGAATGAAGGCCACACTGTATAGAAACTGGACAATGACGAATCCGAGAGTAGAACGCAGTAGATAGTAGAAGATGAATGAAGACAGACGCTGTAAATAAAATGACAGACAGAAGGAAAGAAAAAACAGACCAACCCTTATAGAGACATTGTAAATAGAAAACTGTGTGTAAATAGCAGAGCTTGCAAAAAAAAACTGTCAACACTTTCAGCGTGTCTCCAAAAAACTGTTCAGTTACAGACACAACAAAAAAAGTTTGCAAAAATAAAGACTATCTTAAACGTTGCAGGCTTCAATTCTCGCAATTCTCCTAAGCAATTTAATTCGTTTGTTAACTCTACTCCTCTATGACCTCTTTTGTGCGGTATGGTAATGCGTAAGCAAACACCGATCAGGCCATAGTTTACGTCAAACTACTCCTCTTCTAGCTTCTTTGCGAATCAACCATACGCTTATCGGTAAGTCTTATTGTATTTTTTGCCCTATGATCACTGAAAGCTCTTTCCACTGCGATCTTAACTCTGTTAAACTTGTGTATGCACCGGATCCTGATAGTGTACCTGGTTGTGTACTTAGGGTTTCAAGCCTATTCATAAATTATTTGAATTGTCTCTGGAGTCATCCACTTTCCCTGTGTTGTGTGAGGAATCTTTTATCATTCATCTCCATAAAAAAGGTAATAAGCTTCTCTACCTGCTTTAAAAGCTACCATTTTAACTTATTTAGCCCTAAGTTAATATTACTTTATGTTTTTCCTTCGCGTTTTCGTATCACACGTTTGTGGCTACACATAAAAAGACACATTCAATTCTGTTTTGCTCATCCAAAGAGCTCTTTTTCGTTTCTGTTTTGCTCATGAGTGGACTTCCAAAGTGTCTTATACCTATGTGAGCGTGGTTGTGACTGGGGCGCCTGTGTGTGTGTGTGTCTCAGTCAATGATCTTTATCAACCATGCTCCCACTTTCACTTTCGTAAAAGTTTTACGATTTCAAACCGGTTTTTCGACCCAATTTGGTCTCCAAATCGCACAAATTTATCGAAAGTGACAAAGGGAGCATGGCCGTATTACACATATATGCGGAGTAAGGGGAAATTTACTATTGCTATTAATAGTCATCGGATTTTATGCACTTTTTTAAATGTAGGTTGATTGAGGTGAAAATTTGGATTTATACTAATTTAATACCGCACTTTACATTGAAAACTGCATATTCAATATATGCAAAATATGTAATTGTATTAAAAATGTATAAAACTAGCGAAATTTACAAAAATTATCATTCTTGAATTTACATTATTATAAAGAATATATAGATGGCATATATAGACTGTTAAATGGAAGTTGTAGACCGAGCAAATGGAAGGTGTACCTTGAAAGTTCTAAAATATTGGGAAATTTCTTAACTGGTTCATTATTTTCAGATTTTTATGAAGATTTTATGGATGGCTAGTAGAGTACACTGGTAAATAAAGGAGATGTGGAACAAATTGTCAAGAAAATCGCGAAATATCAAAAATTCTCATTTGAGTTTAGATTATCATAAAGAATATCCTTCCGGCGGGTAAATAGGAGAAGATCAAATGGTCAAGAAAATTGCGAAATTTGCAAAGTTTTCAAAGGACCTAAGATAACTATGAAGGTTGGATAGATGGCAATTGAAGACGCGTATATAAGATGCTTAAACCAAAAACCGCGAAATTTTTCAAATTTTCATTTGAGTATTTACTACGAAAGCGCAGGCGTTGGTAAATAAGAGGTGTAGATTGAACAGGCCAATTTTTTTTATAACCCAATATTGTTATGAAGATTTTATGGATGAACTCAGAAGCGTAATAAAGGTATATTTTCAAAATTTGATTTTTTATAGTAATTAAGTTTATTTTAGAAAATAAATTATACAGAGTTTTCATGCCATGCTTTAACTTAACTTTTACAAAAAAAAATAAATATTATTTGTTAAAATATCGCCATCTTAGTTGGACCCCCTCCCGCGAGTAGTGCCCCATGGTGACCACCAAAGCAGCCTTCTGTATCATCTAAATTAAAAAAACCAAAAATTGACGTATAATTTAATAATAAATCCAGTCTTTAATCGAAGCTTGTTTTTAATTTGAAAATTCACAAAATGGCAGCTTTCAAATGCTTTCAAAAGCTTAGACTCTGATTTTCGATAAAAAGTGGAAAGTTAATTGTTTAAAACAATAGTCAATTTCAACAAAAATCCTTCGATTAAAGACTAGTTTTTAATGCCAAAAAGCAAATATCCAAATTTCATCAATACCCACTGAGTGGTTTTCGAGTTATAGTGGTCACCGAATGAAAAAACACAATTTTCAGAAAAACGCGCTTAAAGTTTTTCAAATTTAGATCTCGTATAATTTAGCTGTTAAGTATCGAATTGAATGGAAAAATTTACGTATTTCTATCTGTTGAATACGAATATCACATTTTTTTGCTGATAATTTGAACATTACATTATTTATAGCTATTTGTTTAAACAATTTCTTTGAAAAATTTAATTTTTTTAAATTGATTTTTGATTTGCTTATAATTTAGTAATTTTAAAAACAAAAGTATTCTTTACAAAATTTGGTTAAATTCAATATCCTTTGATTAATTTAACTTTGAAAAATTTTCGCGAGAAAAATTAAGTCCCACTTGCTTACACATGTGTATCGTATACAATTTTTAGCCTTATAGAGCAAATCTAATATTTATATTGAATCATCAATACCTGGACCGTATAAATAAGCTTCTGCAGATGTTGAAGCTTCTAAAATATCCAGTTGGTGTTGTCTTCGAAGCATTCTGCCTTCACGGGTATTCTCTTGCAGCTGCCGTCCGCTACCTGCTCTAGTCACAATCTAGACGTTCGATGTTGCTTCAGTAATTATTGACTTAAAATTGACTTGAAATTTTTAGAGAATATTCTTTCGATTTTTCGAAAATTCTAAGTGCATGTAATAAATAGAATGTATAGTTCGAACTGTTAAAAGAATCGCCAAATTGGCCAATTTTTCATATGACCAAAGATTATTATAAAGACTTAATAGACGGCAGTTGTAGACGGGTAAATATTGGAAGTGTAGTCCGAACTGTCCAAGAAATCGCGAAATTTCCAAGATCACTATTTGAGTTTAGATTTTTTGCGAAATTTTCAAAATTTTATGAGTTTTGGGAATCATGAACATGTGATACGTGGCA
Source organism: Lordiphosa magnipectinata (assembly GCA_037044535.1). Lineage (NCBI taxonomy): Eukaryota > Metazoa > Arthropoda > Insecta > Diptera > Drosophilidae > Lordiphosa > Lordiphosa magnipectinata. The sequence goes on along the minus strand of JBAMBO010002364.1, from coordinate 44,234 downwards.
ATTGTAGACGCGTAAATGGTTAGATCCAACGGTCCAATAAGTTGCGAATTAAATTGACGGGTCAAGATCAAGCGGTCCAAGAATCCGAATATATAAAAATTTTTATGATTAGTTCAGATTATCATAAAAATGTAATATGTAGTTGGCAATTAAAGACGGGTAAATAGGAGGTGTCGCTCAATCGGTTTAAAAAAATTTTATCATTTGCGAAATTCTTACATGAGTTTAGATTGATACGAAGACGGGTATATCGACGGGTAAATAGGAGGTGGAGATCATACGGACCAAAAACTCGGGAAATTTGAAAAAAAAAAATTAATGGGCTTAGATTATGATGAAGATTTTATAGATGGCAATTGTCTATTAAGCTTTACTTCTTCGTATTGTGTTTTGAATTAAACCTGTGTTTTTATAACTCATTTTCGGCATTTTAATTGATTAAAAGTTGAATTGGTGACGTTGAGTTACAACAAGTTCAAACAGATTTGCAACAAAATCAGAAAATGGTTAGCACAGAATCATCTTTCCGGCTGCCTCATAACACCGTCAAATGCGTCGTCTTCGACAACAGGCTACAATTGGACAAGCACATAGAGAATACACTCAGTAAGTGTACTAGGACACTATACACATGCAGGAGCATAGCCGGAAAATCGTGGGGCATGGCACCACACTTACTCCGGTGGCTATACCTCATGCTGGTGAGACCGATGCTCACGTTTGGAGCTATCTTGTGGGGAGATAGGGCAAAGCTTCTCACTGTAAGGACGCAGTTGCAAAAGCTACAAAGGCTGGCATGTGTATGCATGACCGCAGCCATGAGTACCTGTTTGACAGCGGCCCTGGAAGTACTGATGGAGCTAACACCATTCCACCATACCATCTGTTTAAAGAAAAAAGCCACATTGCTCAGACTGACAGCAGAAGGAGTAGGCAGGAACTACATAGTAAGTGTGAGGGACTCTGAGAGGTTGGAGAAGGAAATCTCTATAATCCTTCAACCCAGAGACGAGATGGAGGCAGAGTACCACTTTGAAAGGAACTTCACTGTACACAAAAGTAATAAGAGAGATTGGATCTTACTAGAAGAGACATATAAAATGCAACCACACACAATTCAGTGGTACACAGTTGGGTCTTTGACACCCCAAGGAGCTGGACTTGGGGTAGCAGGACCTGGAACGAAAAAGTTTGAGTCAATGGGAGAATTTGCAAGCATATTTCAAGCCGAAGTAAAAACTACCATAATAGAGAAATTGCTATCCTTTCGGATAGCCAAGCAGCGCTCAATGCGCTTAGCAGCAACAAGTTAACCTCTCAGCTAGTCTTAGAGATAAAGAACAAATTGGACCAACTAGGTAGCAGGAACAACCTGTCCCTACACTGGATAGCGGGACACAAAAACATCCCTGGAAACGAAATGGCTGACTAACTGGCACGCAAGGGTGCAGCTACTGCAATGGTAGGACCAGAACCCTACTGTGGCATATGCCAACACACCACTAGGGAGCTCCTTAGAAAGGAAGAGAATACGCTTAGAACAGCCTCCTGGGTAAACACCAGGGCATGAGACAAGCGAAAGCATTAATAGTGGACCACAACCTGAAAAGGTTCCAGAAATTAATCCAACAAGGAAAGAATGCCCTCAGGATACTGACAGGGCTCTACACGGGTCACTGTAGGCTGCGGGGTCACCTGTACAAGCTGGGAATAGCAAACACCCAACTATGCAGATACTGTGCAGAGAAGGAGGAGTCCTCAGAATATATACTAGCCCACTGCGATGCTTTAGCGAGGCGCAGATTCAGCCGATTTGTTAAACATAGCTTACCCCCAACAAAATAAGTAGCCTAGAACCCCTGAAAATCCTGACATTCGTACAGGAAATAGGGCTGCTAGGAGAGTTGTAAACTAAGTATGGGGGCTCAACAGATCAGTATTGGTCGCAGTGCGCTATTCCCCAACAACAAACTAAATAGCACAGAATCATTATGTAATTTCATAAAAAACTGTTTTTTTTTGCATATTTTGAATTTTTTTTATGCAATTTATGCAAAATTGTTTTAAGCGGACTTAGATCATTAATCAATAAAAATAAGATGTGCAATCAGAACTTAAATCGGACATGCGGTTCAAAATATGCAAATATGCAAAATCCGATGTCTAATTATTAACCTACCAAATGAAATGCAAACAATATTAATTTTTGTTTTAGCTTAACGCCTAAAAAAATATATTTATAAGGGGGGGCGGGTCAATTTGTTCGGGTCAAAAAAGACATGATAAGCGTCCACCAGAATTCTAAAAAAATTTCACCATTAAACTGTGTGTCCAAAATTAATTCCTAGTTCCCGCTGAGAAGCATAAAGATTTCAGGTTGAGGCATTTTAAAGAATTTTGAGGTAATGTGTTGGTTTTAGCGACCTGATGTTTATAAATCCAAATGTTTGGTTACGCCGGCTCAAGGTCATCCGTCTCATCCAAATAAATGAAAAACAGTGGGGTTTAAATATGTTTCGCAATATATTTCGGGCCCTCATCGGGGTCCGTCTTCAGGGGGCTAACAAACAACATTGATACAATTAACAAGCAAGTAAAACCTATACATTCATATATTGGGAAACATATTTAAACCTCACCGTTTTTCATTCATTAGGATGGGAGTATGGGATGGGAGGGGTATTTTGATGTATTTAAAAAACATAGCACATTTTCCACGTACAGCTAATGGGACTTTAACAAAGTTACTTGAGACCTGTAAAAAAATTCCGATTTCAATTAAAGCCATACGCGAAAATATAAATTTTTCCTCTTGTGCTCTGTATGAAAAAAAACTTTTTTCTGCACACGTTTAACTTTATAATTAGCTAAAGCGCGTGCATTAATATCTACCCACTGCAAACTTAATTGACGTTAATCATGGGTAACATGAGTATCCCTAATGCTTAGTACACATAAACATCTGGTGTGCTTCTGTTCCACTGGTCAGCTTAAAATTAAATAGAATTCGCGTCAAGGACAACGCAAGCGAATTATGTTCATACTCGTACTCGTGTCTCTCATCCTCATCCTCCATCTCATCATCATCACTCTCACTTGGCCTCATATGCGAGTCTTTGTGTTTGTGCATTCAAGTGATGTCGCACCAGCTGTGCCCCCGTATCCGTTTTTTTTTTCCCCTGTTGTTGTTCTTCTTGGTTTTGCCACTGCGTGTCTCTCTTAACTGGGCTTTGATTTCACAAAACTGAGTCTTTCCATATTTATGGTACTCCAACTGGCTTAGCGACCATAGCAACCAGTGCGAGAGAGCGAGAATTAGTGCAATTTGAAAATGAAGCTGGACACTGTGGAGGACTATTCCTGTATGCAAATGACTTGTGGGGATTATTCTAACGAGGTGGAAAGGCATAACGAAGTTGACCTTCAACAGTTTACGGACATTTATAAATTTTTATAAGGTTCAAGGGTTCGATAGCGCAGCACGACAAAATTTATCGCCATAACGTGTTCATAGCACACACACTCCGGAATATACATATGTGTGTGTGTGTGTGTGTGTGTATGTGGCGGGGGTGAGGATTTGATGCGGAATATTGATGGCAAAACTTCATGAAGCATGGCATCTTTTTTTTCCGCTTTTTTTTTCTTTTTATTTCCTTTGCTATGCGTATATGTCAGATAACTCGCATGTATTTCTAGGTATGAACCAATTTCATACCCTCTAAAAGGTTCCCTTGAAAACACGGCACTATAGGTCAGGGTTCGTTGTATACTCGGATAACTGTAGTACGGATCCTACTTGAAAATCAAATGATCCTGACACGAGATTGATTGCGAACAACTAATGACCTCGAGCTGACTAAAACTTGCTAGTTTGAAAGTCAAAAAGTAGCATGGTGTTCTTGTGGGTTGCTTTGTTTTGGGGTCAAAATGAGTTTAAATATCGAGCTCAAGTGAATCTCAGGCAGTAATCTTTATTCGCATTGAGTAGACGTAGTTGAATGTCGAGCTTCATCTCGGGTATTCTTGCAACAAGCCGTTTTCGAGATCAAATCAAGTACGAAAAACGAGCTTAAATCAATGTCGGACCTTCTTGATTGGATCCGACTGAGGAATCACTTGACTTGACTATCTGAGAAAATGTATACTTCGCTTCCTCTGGTTACGAGAGTTTCAAGAAGGTTGACAGCCTCCTGGATGGCAACAAGCTCTGCTTGGTAAACACTACAATGATCAGGACGTCGAAATGAAGTACCAGGTACATACCTAGATACATATTTTGTGTACCTTTTACCTTACCTCGGTATTTTCAAATTCGAGTACCTTTTACCTTACTTAGGTCTTAATTTTCATTTACCTTCTTATGAGGTAAGTGAATAGGTACTTTTCGTACGTTTTTTTTCGCTCCGATAATATTACAGTCGAGATGCTGCCGCTCTTCATTTTGCAAAAAAAAAGTTTCAGGGACTTGTTTGTGGCTTTAACTGGATGTTGGGTAAACATTCCGTGTTGAAAAACTATACGATACATGCTAGATAAGAGGAAGGCGGACCATCAGCCGTGCTCCCATTTTCACTTTCGCAAACATTTTGTGATTTTTAGACAAATTTTGTACTGAAAAACGGTTTTAAATCTGAAAATGGGAGCACGGCTGTATAAGAAAAATATCGCCGGTTCTCTCGTACTCGCTTATAAGCGTCTGCAATTGTCCCACAGACATGAAATAATTGCTACCATATTAACTGAAGTTCATAGCAAATACGGACGAAGAGATATCCAAAGGTTAAACAGTTACAAGAAATGTATCCAACTTCTGAAAAGCAATTAAAGTGTACATTTTTGAAGGAAACACGTGAAACCTGAGTTTTTAGAAGAGTCTGATTTAAAGGTAAAAGAGCGCTATAGTTCAGTTGCTCTTAAAAATGGGGGTTTTAAACAATTTTCCTTATTATAGCAAATCTTTTGAGTCTATACTTAAGTATGCAAATAATTGCAATGTTTTTCATAAGTATTATACCATTTTGCCTAGCTCTGCCCCTATTGAAAGAATTTTTAACAGTAGAGGCCAAATACACATACCAAAAAGAAATAGAATAGGTGACGAAATAATCTAAACTCTTGTTATATTATATTAAAAAGGCTTTGAAATTAACTTCATTTTTAAGACCTTGTGTTTGGATTTAAGCCCGTACACTTCACTTTATACTTTATTACTAATATAAATTGATGAACCATGCTTTTTAATTTAAAAGTACCTTTTTAGTACCTGTACCTTTACCTAGGTACTGGGAATTCCGGATACCTTTTACTTTAAGGGCGGTATCCACGGGTCGCCAAAAAATTTCTTGTGAAAAAGTTGATATTCCACAGATTCTTAATAGAGTCAGCTAAGCCTATGTTAATAACACGAGAACACAATTTGCTCTGTCGATAAACGGTTCAAAGAAACCTTGCGCTGCTCTGGCGCTCTTAAATATGCCCGCGAACTTACAAACAACAACACCTTGCAGGATTATGAACATAACATGTTTAATATGCTATTCCAATATGAAACTAATAATAAATTCATTGTTCTTATCATTATGACTTTTGACAATCTGCAGTATTAGCGCAGTGAACGTTGGTAGCTGCCTCTTCAGACGTTTTCCCTAAAATTGTGTCTGGCACAATCAATGGCATTAAATCAGTGCTGGCCAAATGGAGAGGACAAAAAAGTGTGCTTGTGTTGGTGAGCAAGAGAGTTCTCTCCAGACTACAGGTTTTTTATTTGCAATTCAATGTTCACCGATTTACACAATCATGAGTTCGGCTCGCGTTTGCGTAAAAACACGACTGACTTCGACTGGTGGTAGCTATGGCTGGCCGGGTCTGCATTAAATGCAGTTCGATGTAGTCCCGAGCAGCGACACTTAACGAACACCTCGCACTTGGCTGCCACGGCAAAGATTTCGGTCATCTCGATTGGAATAGTATACTCGTCATTTCTGGCAGATTTGCCTCCGTAAAGTTTTGGTCAAGATCGGCATGACTGATCTTCTAGATGTACTGCTGTAGCATGTGTGACTTGGCGGCGTATATAGCTCCGCTGAACTCGGAAATGGTATTGGGCAGCGGTCCCTGGTTAGTCACATAGCACTTGGCCACGTAGTTGGGGCCCTGTCAGGGAAATCGTTCAGAAAGTCGAAGTGATTCTATAATAGTTAAAGTTTGGTTCGCCCATTTTATACCATGATATAATTGGCATTAAGTATAATCGGCATCCGCTAGACTACTATCTTGATAGGTGGCCAGCAGGACCGATCGGTCCACTAATAGTTCTGAGTAGCGGGCATTTGGTTTTGTGGCCGTTTTACTGTTAGCGATCATTGAGCACCGGCGACTGATTCACTAATTTTCCTTTTGGTCTGATAGCTGTGATCGAACACATAGGTGCAGACGAATTCGAGTCGAACTATTGGATGACTATATCTAAAGGCTGCCATAGGACCGATCGGTCGGAAAATGAGTCTTATTGAGAAAAACTTTTCTGTTTTAAATTTTATCTTTCTTAAACTCCGCGATTGTTAATTTGATATGTTTTCAAAAAGATTCGCGAAATTTAGTCGAAATCAGATGTTTATCTGTCGAAAAATGGGCTTTAGTTAAAATTTTTTTTAGATTTTTATGTAAGCGTTCTTAAACTCTGACATTTCAAAAACAGCATTTGCTATTGTATAAAAACTTCGGCACAGACGAAGTTAGCTTGACCTTCTCGGTTTTACATTTACCTTGTATCTTACCTAGGTAAGAAAATTGGGTACCTTTCCATTCACTGTCTACAAATGACAATGCTTCGTTTCCTGACATCACATTTTTTGTAACACGTTCTATAGATTCCCTGTACTACGATGCTTTCGATGGGCTGCCTTCTGTGACATCGGTAATTACTTTTGAACCTTGTAAATTTCCTGAAGCCCATAGACTCATTTGTGCAGCGAAGGCCAATTCCTCGACGGTATGTTCTTTTCTTATCTTTTCGGTCTTCCTTCGTTTTGACCGATCACTCAAATCTTCCCATTGTATATTTTTCGTTGCAGGACTTTCCTTGGAAGTCTTCGAATCTGCATTTTCAATTGTAAAAGACACGGGAACGTTGAGCCACTTCTTAAATTTTGTGAAGAATTCGCTTTCCTTCCTGTAGATACTTTGCCACTTCCATCAAAATTTCGATTCTAATTTCGATCAATATTGCAAAAAATTAAGGTTTTTTTCTACATTTGTGCCCATAGCATAAAAAGCACTCGCCCTATCAAATTTTTGTCTGAATACGAAACATTTGGCCAGGTTTTTTCTTTTTAAATTTCGTTACAACTTTTCAGTCGGTGCAAAAACAAAAAAGTTTATGTGAAGGCAGCTTCGGAAAACATTGAAAAACCAGTTTATCGATAATATTTCGATTTTTTTCTTAATGTCGATTTTCGTGCTCATCGAGACAAAATACTTAAGAAAAAGTTAGTTTGGTGAATTGGGGGAGAGTGCTGTCGAGCAGTGTGTATATATTATGTCGCGATAATTACAAAAAAACTGCAGAAAATTCACGTATTACCGCACAAAAGTCATCACCGAGACTGAATCTGTAGCTATCCGCAGCTAATTTTTTGGATATGTTTTGAAGAAGTGTCTAAACAACAATTTCAATTTTGTTTGAGAGCAGGATCTGATAGGAATATTGACTTTTGCTTTTTCTAACACGACTTTTGAACCAAAAAAACCATCTACTTTTATTAATGACTCACTATTTCATGCATTGTTAATAATAATATCGAGCAATACATTAAAATTGAACTTACTTTCTGGAATAGAATTCAAATCGGTTAACTTTTCGCGATTCTATACGCTTCTGAACGTTGTGTTATTTTCGATGCGTGACGAGTAAACGATGAGGCACGCTCGACGAGTTCATACCTGCGCCGTATGCTTGTGCAACAAGCTGGCGCTGGTACGCATTAAACTCAACTCACTTCGAAGCGAGGCAATTGCTTGTGCAACAGAGAGGCGCCAGTTGACAAAAAACTACTCTCGAAGCCAAGGCGTGCCCACCGCTTGCTGTGATCCGCCAGTTGAGTTTACAATCGCTTTGGTCCAAACCACTCCTTCCCTCCCCCATCCAGGGTATGAGGTAAAAAAAAAATTTCAGTTATTGTTGGTGCGTGCAATTTTTAGCTTACAGCTGTCAGCTGACTAACCCAACAGAAACTAAACGAACCAAACAATTTGGTGGACGTTGGCGAAACACAAGAAGAAGCAGCAACAGCAGCAGCAGCAGCACCAGCATTAAGTAAGGATGAATGGAAACGCTTGCTTGCTTGTTGACTATGCATGAGGACCCCAGGAATTCAGGAAACTCGAAACTGAAAAACTGGGTTGTCGATTGCCAAATGAATTTTGTCAGCCAGCGAAGGTTGAAATTGGCTTTTGCCTTTTGGGCGAACGTATTTTGAATTTTAATGCGCACAGCAAACCCTTTTTTGCACACACACACACACACACTCTCGCACACACTCGCACACAGGCATAACATTTGGCAGCCTACTACTATTTCATTAGCCTAAAAAGGAGCCCAAGAATTTGACAAGATACAGTCGAAGGTGGTGACTGGGCGTGGGAGGTTTCTGTGGCTTGGCTTCGGTTTTTGTTTTGCACACACACACACACGCACACTACAAAACAACCGCAATGCGATTGGATTAGCATTTGGCTTGACTATCTATCGCCTATGCTTTATGCTAAAACCGAGTGCCTCCTTCTTAGTCCTGCGGTTTGACAGTCTCTTTGAATATTTCATCTCATTTACATGTGAAATTTTAATAATAATAAAAAAAAACAACAAAAGACTGCTAATAATTAATAATACCAACTGCTAAATATTTAATACAATTTTCCTGCCAGGCATTTCCTTTCTTTTCTCTCCTTTTTTTTTACCTAGTTATTGTTTTATCTGTTCATTTCTAATTCAAAGGCATTTTATGGCTTGGCTTGACTTGACTTGGCATCGGGCCCAAGGTCAACCACACTCACACATTCCCATAGTAGTTGGAGTCTAATCAAGCTCAAGCCAAAACCACAAAGGCCCGGCACGAAATTGGTCACTGGACACACCGTATGTGATTAAGAGGGGGTGTGGAAGTGTTTTTTTTTGTTGTTGTCAAATGTGTGTCATGACCCTACGCACACACGATGCCAATTGTGAAGCCAAACTGAGTGTGGAGGCAGCTCCAATGACGCACTAAAACTTTAATAAAAAGGTACAAAAATACTACTTAAAGATCTAATCGGTTCAGCTTATGAAATACAAGCTAAGATACTTTTTGAAATAGGCAAACCCTGAAAATTCTAAAGACGTAGAAAAGCAAGCAGCAAACCGGTGCAGAATCGAACCTCGGAAAATCGGTTCGGTTAAGGACCATAAAGTGAACCTTATAAATCAATGACTTCCCCAAACTTAATCCGAACTCTCTTTTTGAAAAAAAGGTTCGGTTCAGAAAAAAACTAAATAAGTCCCATCAAGTTTTTGCCGGCTCTAGGTCTCATTATGTTGGTACATAATTTTAAAACAGGGACACACCACACCACGAAGGACGTTAGTTGACCGAACAGCTGTTTCAATGGTATCTCTACCATATCATCAGCGGCAAGGTATACTTAACTAGGTAGCCGCACTCGCTCTCTCGCTCTCTTTGCTTCCTTCTTAAATGTCAGTCTGTAAACAACAGTTGCGAGCGAAGCATCTCCGCGGACGAATTTTTTGTGTTCTGCTTTTTAGTTTAGTTTGCGAATTTTCGTATTTTTGCTATGCCTTCATACTGCTCTATATGCAAGAATTATGTATCTATGTATTATTATGTATTTCTTTTGTTATATTTATTTAAGTATGCTGGTCTTAGTTGCAGCAGTAAGCTCGCATATGTACATATATCTTGCATGCACGTACAAACTTCTTTGTTTTGACTCAAGCGAGTACAGAAATTCATTACTCTCTTGCTCTCGCTCTCTTTTGTATTTTTATAAGAAGCTGTGAGAAAGCGAGTGCGGCTACCTAGTTAAGTATACCTTGATCAGCGGTCTTCACCTGGTACCACAATCAGAAAACAACAACGCCGTGCCTGGCGTTTTGTACATACATGTATGTTTTAACGACCTTTATGATAATTAAACCTTCAAGTTTTTGCCGGCTCTAAGTCCCTTTTTAAAGATTTCATCAAAAGGTCTGAAAACGAATATTGTATAGTTCTGGAACAGTTTAAGGATTATCTCCAGAAGAACCTTCGAACCGAACCTTTTGCTAAATTTAAGATAAAATCCTGAAAATTTGACGGTTAGTTGCTTCTCTCCATTCGACACAGCTACTTTATTTATCCAAAGTTTTGCTTCACCAATAACTTATTTTCTTCGTAGAAGTGCGATTCGTTAAAAAATAGTTTTTTTTACTCTGTACCAAGGCTGCAAACCTCTAAAATTTTGCAGAAGGTTTGGTCCGGGGGTTCGAAGCCGTTGTAAAGTTTAAGGTTCGGTTCGCGGACCGGTTCCTGGAACCACTGAACCCAAGGTTTTGGTTCGAACCTCGGTTCGCTGGAACATAAAAGAATAGTTTCGATGTATTAATTTTTTAAAATAATATTCCTTATTTCAATAATGTAATATGTAATGTGTTGAAAAGGCTCGTTCAACTGATACCTGAGTTGCTAGAGCACCAAGTATAGTTGAGCCAATATCTTTTTAGTCCTAGTTTTTTCGACCTTTTCAAAATTTTAAAACATTTGTCGATGTACTATATGTTCTCTTGGACAATTTTCGAAGGAATCTATAGCATCATTTAAAGATTTTATATTTGATATTTGTTTATTGCTTTCATGAACTTCTCCTATTCACAATCAAATGTTGAGTCATTTAAAGTTCAATTTTGAAAATTCTCATTAAGAATTTCTATTTGGAGCTTCAGCATGTCTGTTGGAAGTCCATTTAGATATATTTAAGTGGAGCTCTTTTAGAGAACTCTGATTGCAAAAATCTTGAAGAGTTAGTAAACGTTCGCACATTTGGTAGGTTTTTTTTTTTAAATTTTTCTATATGCAATAGACTTCATTTAGTGTGAGTACAGAGTTTCTTACAAAGTGTGCGAACTCTTGCAATGTCAAACTGAACCTCCTTAAAAAAAATCGTTAACTACTAAACTTAGCACTACGAACTGTAATTATAGAGTCGTACCGGGAATCTATTGAGGTAACTTGGTCATCGTCCAAATCATGAAATGCTTTTGATTCACATGAAGAACCTTCATCAACATTACATTATTCAAAGTTGCATTTCTTTTCTGCTCTGCAGTTGTCATTGAGAAGTTCTTCTGCTCGAACCATCTTTGATCCATTATCGACGGTGATGGTATTAATCTGACCTAGAGAAATGTCGTGATAGCAGTCAGATTACAAGGAATTTCTATATTTTCCTATATGTGTCGTTGGAAAAACTACTTAATTTTGTGAACCGAACCTAACTTTTCGACAAAATGGTCCGGTTTGGGTTCAGGTTCGAGAAGTCAAAAATATAAGGGGCTCGGTTCAGGTCCGGTTCGTCGGACCCAAAAAACCCGAACTGAACCGGTTCTTAGCGGTTCGGTTCCGGACCGGTTTGCAGCCTTGCTCTGTACCAAAGATACATAGAGTATATTAAGTTTGTGCAAAAGTATGTAACAGTCAGAAGGAATCATTTCCAACCCCAGCGATTATGTCCGTCCGTCCTTCTGTCAGTCTGTATGAACGAAGAGATCTCTGAGATGGTAAGAGATAGAGGTTTGTCACTTATGGGACATATGTTTTTTTTACTTGCAGGCAAAACAAGTTTATATTTCCAGTTTGGCCACGCCCCCGCCCGCTCCCGCAATTTGGAAAAATCGTCATATCTCCCATAGTTTTGCATATAGATGGTTTATATCTTCTAGAGATATTGCCTAATCAAGATTATTTATCGATTTGCCAAAGAAATGATAAAGATTGCATGAATTATTCTCAAGTTATGACCAAAAGCAAGTTACTTCGCCCGCCCTGGCAGTAGTGGCGTCATCTATTGGTCAGTTTTGAAAATTTCTTTTTGTCTAACGCAAGTAGCTGCGTCATCTATGGTTCAGCAGCGCTGTTTTCAGCTGATACTTCAGGTACAGAGTACTTCGTACTTATATCATCACAATATACATATAGTTCATAAAATCCTTATCTGAGCAAACATAATGTTTGCGAGTAGTGAACTATCCAGATTTTTATGGAGGTTTTTGTTAGAGGTAAGAAAAACTTATTCGAAAATCTTTAGCGGCAATTTACGTTTTCCATTTGAGGCGTCAAATAAACAAGTGCAACATACACGCACACATTTTTGCAGGAAGATAATATAATCCCAAAACCCACATCTTCTTCTACGGCTACCAAAAAACCCAGGATTGAATTGGGAATTCCAACATAATATTCATGATTTTTATTTTGTATTTATTGAGTGTGCTTGCTTAGGCTACAAGTATAGACATATTATTTCATGCATTATTCAAAACGTTCAGAAAAAGTATCATAGGTTCTGCCTCATATATGTGGATTGTTCCAAATTGTGCGTGTGTATTGATAATATTTTACCGATTCAAAGCGGCTTTCGAACCTATTCGAAGTTATGCACTCGAAATTTGGTGCGTAGATTGGAAATATAGTTAAAATGCAACCGAACCTCATAAATTAAGAGGAACTTTTTGTTTTCAATGTTAGCGCTCTTAAACTCGGTCATTATTAAAATTATATGTTTTCAAACTGATCTGCGAAATTTGGTCGATATCGCTTACCTTTAGAGCAACCTTTTTCAAGTGTATTAAAACTTCGACACAGACGAAGTTAGCTTTTCTTTCTCGTTATTAGTTATTTTGTGTGTTTTTTGAGATATGAGTTTATGGAAATCTGATTACTTTGTGACCATTTCTAAGCTCCACTAAAACGCTTACAAAATCTGACTAAATCATGTCATTCTTATGTGTACATACAAATCCTTTTATAGAAAATTGTGCATTTTTAAAGCTTCTTGGTTAAAATTCAAAATAATTTCTGCCAAATGTTTTAAATTCGATTAAATTGTTCGACAAAATGGTAAATAATTTATTTAACTAATCTTTTAGTGTTTTCCGAAATTTATGGGCAGAAGATAAAATTTCATAAAAAACCGCATCAGCCATGGAAATAACCACAAAAAGCCCCGTTTTTATTCGAAATTATTAATAATAAATGAATACATAATTCAAGAATATTTCATTATCCCGAAAATCAACTGTGTTGTTTTTTTTTTTTGGCCTGCTTCTATGGGCATTTGTGCGCCTCGTTGGCCAAAAGATTTATGCCACGGCAGCAGCAACAACAGCAATTAAAACAGCGGCAACAACAAATAAGAATGTGATAAAAATAAAACAAAAGTGAAAAGCCGTCATCGTCAGACTTTTGCCTCATCCGGCTCCGCTTGCTGCCGCTGCCTTTCCTGCTCCTGCTTCTCGCATTCTTACTTAGTAGTAGAAATAAATGGCGACAGGCGCTTTTAATGACGCAGCAGCAAACACTTTGAAGGCGTCGCCCCACTTGGCGAAGGAACAACAACAACAAGTGAGTCAGAGCAACTGGCAAATGTTTGCTTAGTTTTAAGCATTATTTTTTTTCTAGTTTGTTGCATTTGAAAATGTATTAATGTCTAATTAGCGCCATGTCAATGGATGCAAGGACAAGCATCAAGAAGTTTTACCGGCGCCCAAAAATATGCGTAAAAGGCGAAATCACGCACCACCCCCAACCAACTTAGTCCTGCCTGCAGAAAGTCCTGCGCCTGGTACTTTTTTTTTGTAATTGAGAGAGAGTGAGAGAGAAAATTTCCCCATTGGTCACAAAGTATTATCGCATGCTACAAATTTTGTACAAAAATTATGATTAAATGAGCCAATTAAGTTTCAATTTCATGGAAATCGTTTAAATAGTGTGGCCAGAGGAACAGAAACTTAACGGAAAATGTGAAAAGTATAAATATTCAAGTTTCTTTAGTGCAAAGATAAATATCAATAGGCAACAAGGTCCAGCATATTGAAGGTTTGTTGGTGATCTGCGAATCTGTTTTCAAAAATTGTCCATCACGTCAGGATTTTTATGTAGTTTATTTGGCGACCTTTCTAATGTTTAATTAGTGTGAGTTGGCTGGCTCTAGGTCCGAAAAAGTTGCGTTTGCTAACAACTGTAACAACTTACAACCAAAATGAGCTGGTTGCCTATACAGAACTGTTTCATCGTTATCCCTAACGACTCTTCAGTAGGCTTTTCGCTGAAGAAAGCATGATTGCCAACTGTCTCTCCATACAATCATTGCTTAGATCAGTTGGGAACTGCTAAAAGCATTTTATTTTTAGTAATTTGAGCTTAAACTAGCAAAAAATGTCTTTTTTTTACCTTTACTTTTGTTTTGACTTTTTTTTTATAATATCGTAAATTACTTTTTCTTAACTTTAAAATAAACTAACTCAAAGAACTGTACGATTATTCTTGGCGAAGATATACAAATTTTAGCAGATTGATACTTGCTTGGCTTTATTTTTGATTGCGTTTTTATGGCTTCCAAAAGTTCATGGTCTGAAATATTCCCAGATAACATCAACCTTCTTTAGAAAGGTAAATTGTACAGCTGACTCTTGCTTTACTTAACTTATTGAGGACGCAATGAAAAGGACTAGATAATGCAATGCACTCTTCTGCCAAAATATGTAGAAAGTTAAACAAGTTTGTAAAAAAGTGAGGTCCGGTTCGGTTTTAGATTTCAGAGGTCAGACATTCAGAAGGTTCGGTTTGTCGTAGACAAAAAAAAAAGGGTAAATTTTACATTTTCCGTTTTTTTGGCTAAAATAGGGTTGATTTATCAATTTTATTTGTTGACAAAAGTCATTTAGAATAAACTATGCGTGCCATTGATTTCCAACTGCCAACACATTTTATTTCTGCTGCGCTTATTTCAGTTCCCCCTTTTATACTAATAGAGCTAGGAACTGGATCTTGAGAATTACAAGCAAGCAATTATTGTTGTTTGTTTTTAGGCAGATTCAATACAAGTAACATCTTAGATGAGTTGCCTTTAAAGCGCGCCATGGCGCAACGGGCTAAGCCGTCGTTCCAATTGTGTTCAGTCCAAGGGCCCCGAGTTCAAATCCTCACAGAGTAAGTTAAAATTTGTAATATTCAAAATTAGAGGCAAGCTAACTTCGTCTCGACCGAAGTTTATATACCCTTGTAGCTTGTATAATTTATATAATTTAAGGTTTTAAATGATTTCCGTCGAACATACTACTTTGACCATTTTAGCTACTAGGTTTTATAAGTAACAATTATCGTCGAGTCGAACGGAGCGATGCAGGCGCGTGCCGCTCGTGGTCGAAGCCAAGCCAGAAACTACGCGTCAGGGATGGCGCGTGTGTTGTCGTTCTGCTACTGCGTAGGGATGGTGCTCAATGAATGGTGTGGCCAGGGCTGCCACACCATTTGCTTGCCAGTTTGTTATATGGCAGCTATATGATATATTCATCAGATTTTGACCAAACTCCCTAAAATTGTGTGGAAACTGATAATATTCATAACTGGAAAGTATAAAGACGCTACCATTGAAAACAAAAAAGTTTTTCTCACTAGAAAAAGTAGTTCAACCGATCGTTTCTATGGCATTTTTATGTTATAGTCATCTGATTTGAATCAAACTTGTCAAAATTGCTTGGGAGCATATAATATTCATCAGTAACAAGTTTGGGATCTATAGCCATGAAAACAACAAACAACAAACAAAGTTTTTCATACTAAGACTTTTTTCAGACCTATCTTTTGTATGGCAGCTATACTATGTAGTTGTACGGTTTTAATAAAACTTAGTAGCATTATGTAAAATCATAGAAAACGGATAAATACGAGGTTTGGTGGCGTTTGCGTTAAAAACAAAAAAGTTTTTCTCACTGGAACTACCTTTTCGATCGATCGTTCCTATGGCCGCTATATTCTATAGTCATCCGATTTGGATCAAAATTGGCAAAATTGTGTGGAAGCCTATTATATTGATCAAAAACAAGTTTGGAAACGATAGCATCGAAAACAAAAAAGTTTTTTATACTAAGACTTTTTTTCAGAACTATCTTTTGTATGGCGGTTATACTGTATAGTTGTCCGATTTTAATAAAACTTAGTGAAATTATGTAAAAGCATAGAAAACTAATAAATACGAGGTTTGGGGGCGACATAAAAATGGTTTTCTCACTAAAAATACGTTTTCGACCGATAGTTCCTATGGCAGCTATATGCTATAGTTATCCGATCCGGCCAGTTCCGAAAAATGTGCTGAAAGACTTCGTGCAAAGTTTGGTTAAGATAGCTTTAAAAATGACGGAGGAGATAGCATAGAAACGGACGGACGGACAGACGAACATGGCAATATCAACTCCGTTCGTCATGCTGATCAAGAGTATATATACTTTGTGTGGTCGGAGATGCTTCCTTCTATGCGTTACAAACATCTGGACAATTTGAATATACCCTCTACAAGGGTATAAAAAGACATTTTGTTTTCAAATGGAACAACTTTTGGGTGCAAATTGGTGAATTAACCAATGAAAAATTTCGAACTTATCAACGTTGTTAGCGGTTAGCAGCTTTATAGAAGATTTGTTAGCCGGCTCAAGGTCGACTTTTTAGAAATAGTTGTTATCCGACTCAAGGTCGACCTTCTTAAATAACTAATAACTAAGCCCAACAACTAAAACAAAAACTGTTTCCATTCACTTTTTATTTCACGGACTTAAATGTTTTCGGTTAAAAAACGAAGTTTTAAGCAAGGCTGCAAACCTCTTAAATTCTGCAGAAGGTTCGGTCCGGGGGTTTGAACCCATTGTAAAGTCCTAGGTTCGGTTCGCGGACCGGTTCGTGGAACCCCTGAACCCGAGGTTTTGGTTCGATCCTTGGGTAGCTTGAACAAAAAAGATTAGTTTGACTTTCGATTTATTAATTCTACGTTAATAATGAAATTTATTTACCTCTCTATTCATATACTTAATCATAATATTCAATACTTAAGTTATTGTGATTATCAAATCCATTAGCTGACATTAACAATTTTTAGGAACTGCTTAGTTTAAGCATTATATCTTTCAGGAGCTGTTTATCTATACTAGCTCTTAAATCAGAAAGAACAAACTAACAAATTTTTTCGTCTTCTCTCGTTCTAAATTACTTCACGTGACTTCACGTAGAGGGCTTAAGTGTTGAATATGCTCCTTCAACTGATACCTGAGTTGCTGGAACAGCTAGTATAGTAAAGGCCATATTTTTTTAAGTCTTCGTTTTTATGACTTTTCCAAAATTTTAAAACATTTGTCGATTTATGTTATGTGACAATATCCAAAGAAATCTATAACATCATTCACAGCTTTTATATTTGATATTATTTATTGCTTTCTATTGCTTTCATAAACTACTCTTATTCACAATCAGACGTTGAGTCAGTTGCTTTGCCACTGATTTTTGTAACAAAAAATATAAAATCTCGGGTCTGAGAATACTGCACCCAATACTGGTACTGAACTCATAGTAGGAGAATGTTTGTCGGGGCACTCAGATAGTAATAAACAGTGATTTGCTGAAGATTTTAAAACAACTGCGCGGCGTGAAAGCCAAGCTTAATATTAGTAGTTTATTTTGTTCTGAAAATTTTCAGAACATTTGGTTGACATTGACCATAGTTTGCCGTCAGTCATATGTACAAGTTAAGGTATTATTTTAATTTGGTTGATTTTTTTTTTTTATATTTATTTAGTTTTACAAAAATTCTGTTGTTATTTGCCGTGTATATCTTAACGCTTCGAAAATATAACTAGCCAGTGTGGTCCAGCACCGCCAATTCAAAATATCAATTACTTTTGCTGTGTTTAGCGAAGATTGTTGCCAATAGATATTTATTAATATAAATTTTTGGCTTGATTTTTAACCGTCAGCCATAGCATTTGAGTTTTTGTACATTGTTAACGATATAAACAAACAAATATTTAAAACAAAGAAACATAGTTTTTGATTTAAGCATTGACCAAGACAAAAAAAAAAAAAAATAGGTAGAAAAGATACATAATTTAATTTACAGAAAAAGTTACAAATATTTATTTATAATAGCGGTTCTATATTTTAGCGCCTGTTGTAGAAAGGAGGATAATGTTGCCCAGCTCTTGCCATTTAGCCAATTTATGACGTCTGCTTCTGAAAGGAAACGGCTTCCCAGATGGGCGCTTCTTATCTCAGCTAAAATTGGGCATACCCCAAGCAGATGCATGACGTCTTCAGTTGCGTGCAAATTACAGAGGCTACAATCTGTGTTAACAGAGCTCCAGTGCGGCCTGTAGTTGAGACTAAGCATCTCACAGCGTGCCCGACATATAATATAAGTGAGATTGCTTGAGTGTCATAACGGGCATGAAAATAGTTAAGCGATTCCAGATTCAGCTCTAGTTTTTTGTAAGTGTTTCGGACCACACTTTGCCTGGCTTGACTTAGAAAAGAGTCTCTTTCTCTGATAACAGCTTTCTCCAACAGCAATTGGTGAGATCTTTCCCATGATCCTCATGATCCTGAAATAAGGACAGCCAATTGTCAAAAATATGTGTTTTTTCAGCATCATAGCAGTGACTGTTTTGGCTAGTCTACAATTCGGCATATCCATAACTTTCCGTATGTATGTGAAGTGGTTTTGCAGACCGTACAAGAATAATGAAGGCAGGCCGGTTTCTAAGTGGAGCGCATAGTTTGGAGTAGTGCGGGGTAATTTAAATATCCGTTTAATAAACAGCCTTTGCAGTCGCTCCACTTCCTCATATCGGCAGTATCCCCAGACTTGAGATGCATAGCACATTACTGATCGAACAGAGGCTTCAAACATTCTGAATTTAGTGCTCGGCAAAATATGTCGTTTTCCGAAAAAGTTTCTCCAAGTGCTATTAATTGCTTTCTTAGAGTCTTGCAGTTTTTCTTGTAAGTGAGGTTTGAAGATTCAATTTCCCGTGATAGTCACGCCAAGATATTTAAAAGTTTTTACCGTTTCCAGCTCAACGCCATTTAAAAACCATCTGTCTACCCTTGCACTACGGCCTCTTCTGTCTTTCACAATCAAAACTTTCGTCTCATCCACGTTTATCTGTAAACTCCATTGTATGCAATATTCAGAGAGCTTATTAATCATGTCTTGAAGCATCTCGGGGGACTCTGCTAGTAGCGCCATATCATCTCCGTACATTAATGCCTTGGTGGTGGTGCCGTTAATGTTAACGCCTCCAGGAAGGTAGGTTGTAACGTCGTCGACATAAAGTGAAAACAGAAGTGGGCTAAGGAGGCATCCTTGCTTTACTCCAGTGTTATTTGGAAACTGATCCGAAAGTTGTCGTTCATCCCAAACAGCGAAGGTGTTTTCTTCGTACAGGCTTGAAATCATATTAATGAAGCGCGTCGATACTCCTAGGAGGCTTTACTTTAGTAGTAAACTTCTACGGTTAACGGTATCGAACGCTGCCCTGAAGTCTATAAAACAGATATACAGCTTTCGCATTGAGAAGAGGTAAGATTTGGCAATTGCAGTAAACACAAAAACGCTATCGACTGTTCAGTAGCCTCGGCAAAATCCAAATTGAAATTCGCTAAGGATATTATGATCAGTTACCCAGTTCGAAAGAAGTCTTAGCAAAATCGAGGCAAACAACTTCATGGCTGCATTTATGCAGGATATGCCCCTGTAGTTGGAAGCTGATGTAGGGTCTCCTTTCTTGTAGATTGGGAAAATTATGCTTTTCCTAAAGCTATTTGGAGTGCTGGCTGAGCGCAGGATCTGATTATAAGCGTGCGTCATCATGTTGATGCACAGCGGGGTGGCATTCTTAAAGAATTCAACAGGAATTCGGTCAAGTCCTGGGGCTTTGTTAGATTTCGCCGTTTTGTTGCCAATATACAAAACGTATTTCTGCCAGGATTGGCCAAGCGTAATATAAATCATCATATGGTCAAACGGTTTCTTTCCGTATAATCTATCATCATCATCATACTTTAACTTGTCACTTTACATCAAAAATTATTCACACTTAGAAATGCAATCGATTATAGTAAAATCTCCAGAGATTTCCAATATGTATCGTTGAATAAATTAATTAAATTGGTGAACCGAACCCCATTTTTCGATAAAGTGGTCCGGTTCGGGTTCGAGGAGTCAAAAATAAAAAGCGCCTGGTTCAGGGGTTCGGTTCCGGACCGGTTTGCACTTGGTTTTAAGATTTGCGAATTTTGGATTTAGATTAATACACAAGGGTCATTAAATTTTTTTGAAAAAAAAAGCATACAATTACAAAAATAGTGCAAAAAGCTTACGAGCTCGTTTGTTCCCGACACCTACATTTTTTGATCCTTAGCTGTTCCTTTAATCCTCAGAAATGCACGATATGGCAGCGCCTTGTGTGTTTAAGTAAGATCAGAAGATGTCTCTGCATACATTTTTTGTCCACAGCATAATCAGCTGTGTGTTTCGTGATTCGCTTACTTTTTTGTACAAATTTGCAATTCCCAACTTCTGTTCCCAATTTATTCTTCAAAAACAGTTTTTGAAAACAGTAGTTTTGCTGTTTGTATAAATTTGACAAATTTTATAGGAAAGCAACGGTGCCATCCTCTAAGGTTCGTCTAGATCAAGCTAGAAGGACCAAATTATTTTGTAAAGTCTTTGGACTTATAAGGTCTTTAACGGCTGCTACATATCTACCTTCTATTTACCTACTACCTTTGACATTGATTAACTTTCGGCTGTTCTGAAAATGGAGCACCATAAACCAAAAGTGTGATTTTACACAATTGTAGTCCCCAAGTATTAATTCGGCAGACCTTCGGACAAATAAGAAAGTTGCAAGTCGTGTTGAAGTGTGAGAGATTGGGAGATTCTCGAAACACTACTGTACGGACAAACCATTGCTATCCATAAATGTTGAGTTGAGTATTGAATTATAACAAACCGTTGACCTTGAGCCGGCTAAAACAAACTTTGACCAAAATCAAAACAAGATCGCTCAAACCCATATACAGCTTGAGTTTTCTCTTTGTTAATTTATTCAAGAAGGAATATGCCTATTTCCAGAGCAAAATAATGCACTCTTTAGTCAAAATATTGAGAAAATAAAAAAGTTTTTAAAAAAGTGAAACGAAGTTCATGTTTGAAAGATTTTAACTCCGGTTCGATGGATCAATAAAACTGGTTTTACAGGGTTCGGTTCAGGACCGTCTTGAAACCTTGTAGCAGAGCCCTTAAGGTCCATATGGATTATTTAAAGAATTGCTGGCGACCGTGCTTTTTGCAACAGAGGTAACCAGTTCAGATTTAGATTTGGAAGGTTACATACGGATGTGTTCCAGAAATCTTTAGAGGTTTTGCAATGTGACCTTTTGGATTATTAATCTTAGAACTTTTTAGCAAACTTTAGGCCAATTTGGTATAAACGCTCGCATTTCGAATTAAAACTGCTTGCCTTTATATGTGAAGTGCCACCATTATGCCCGGCTACTAGATTAGAAGACAAAAGTTGGGCCATTTAAAACCGAGTGCTCAAGGCCAAGTAGATTTAATGCGTACGGTTTTACCAACCTATGATCTAGTAGCCGACCTTAATCTTATCATTTCACATATAAAGTTCCCCTAGTTTATTTGCAAATCAAATCGTTTGTACGAAAATCTCTAGAGATTTCTGGAACATACCCGATTTAGAAAGTTTGGTTACCAGTGTAAAATAAAAAAATTTAAAAGTACAAAAACAAGTAAAACTTTGATTCTAATTTCCCATTTAAATTTACAAAGATTTCAATTTAGAAGCCAAGTTTAATTAATTTTCATCTGGGACTAGGTTTCCATTGAAGCTCTGATTGACACTTAAATTAATGCTGTTAGATAATAAGTTTTGACAAGCTGATCCTTTTAATTAAGAGATGGGCACCCTAGTGGCTTGCGAGCTGGAAAGCGACAACTGAGACGGCAGCACTGCTGCTTGCTTTATTGCTGATGCTTTTGTATATGAGCTCGCTTAAGAAAAGAGTGTTCGCATTTGTAGCTTAACGCGCACTATTAACAGCGTGCCCATAACCATTCGAAAATAAATTGTATGATGTAAAAAAAAGTCAGTGGTAACTTTTAACTTTGCCCTACAATCCTTTGGCCCTTAAATGTCGAGCAATTACTTGCAGCTGTCGCCTCTGATGATGATATGTGGGCCAGTTGTTCTAACCAGTTTCTTTGTGTTTCTCTCTCTATCTCTCTCTCTCTCTCCTCGGATAGCAGACAATTTATGACTAGAGCTGGGCGAACAGTTTGATTGCGAATATTATTTTATTTTATGTACGAGAATTCTTCTTTTTTTTTTCTGCACTCCGCTGGGCCATCAAATGCAAATGTTTATAGCAACATGGCTACCGCCCTATGCATTTTGCATGCCAATGTCGTTGGATTTTTATGAGTTGGGTGTATTTATAACCCGGCAGGACAAGCAAAAAGTAGGAGGAAGTGTGGGAGCAGCAGCACCGTTTACCTGGGGCAAAGTTTTTAAAATGTTTTATAAAATTATCGGTTGAACTTCGACAAGTTTTTGATTATATAAACTTGATAGTTATTGTGGTGTTGGGTTGTTTATGAGGAAATGGGCCAGGGCTGCCAACCGGTTATGAATCACCGACTTTTTTGACCTGTTCCGAATCTAAATTTTCGGTTCGTTTCCAAAAATATTAAAGACATTCCCAAATGTTTTATAATTTTACTTTACTATAACCTTGTTATATTATTTATTTAATTATTTCTATTACACAGAAAAAAAAAACTTCGGATATTTTCAATCTTTTTAATCTTGGAGTAAGCCCGTCAATCTCGACTTACAGGATATTCAACACAATTCAAGCTTTTAGGGATTGGACCAAGCCTTTCGAACTTGTATCATTCCAAATGTGCTTACTTCAATCCCTTTCGAGTTCACATGTTCATTAATTGGAGAGCAAGAGCGACAAAATTGGCGATGGTCGTGTGCGATGAAATGCTATTCCATTCGTGTTCAGTGCGTATGTTCGTGAGTTTGAATCCCAGTTATGAACAAATTTTTATATTTCTTTGTTTTTCAGAAGTCTTAAATAAACCAAAACTGGTGTGGTCTCTTTGAATTGTATAAGGATGTCCTATGGAACATGGCGGAGGAAAGGAAGAAGAGAGGTATCGTTCCTGGGATCCCCTTAATCCCCCCTAGGTACGCCACTGTTAGAATTCATTTATATACTCCCTTGTAGAGAGTATATTAAAATTGTCCAGAAGCATCTCCGACCATATAAAGTATATATATTCTTCATCGGCATGACGAGCTGAGTTGATATAACCATGTCCGTCTGTTTCTATGCTATCTCCTCCGTCAGTTTTAAAGCTTTCTTAACCAAACTTTGCACGAAGTCTTTTGGTACAAAGACGCTGCACATTTGTCGGAACCGGTTAGAGTCGGATGACTATAGCATATAGCTGCCATAGGAACTATCGGTCGAAAAACTAGTTTTAGTAAGAAAAACTTTTTTGTCTTCAACGCAAACGTCCCCAAACCTCTTATTTATAAGTTTTCTATGCTTTCTCATAGTTCCATCAAGTTTTATTAAAATCGGACCATTATA
Organism: Lordiphosa magnipectinata; assembly: GCA_037044535.1. Taxonomy (NCBI): domain Eukaryota; kingdom Metazoa; phylum Arthropoda; class Insecta; order Diptera; family Drosophilidae; genus Lordiphosa; species Lordiphosa magnipectinata. Next base: position 20,472 of record JBAMBO010002364.1, on the reverse strand, counting down.
TAGAATAGCTGCCATATAAAAGCATAGTTCTTAGTAGGAAAAACTTTTTCTAATTTAAGGATCCTTACGCTAGATTGAGCCTTTACTCTGCATTTGTGCGTTCCAAGTTGGAGTATGCATCATTTATTTGGAATCCCTCTAGTGCAGTTCATACAAAGAGACTTGAAAGGGTGCAGAAAAAATTTCTAAAATTCGATCCTTTCTGATCCTTTGCCGCCTTATTTAAGTAAATGTGCCTTGGTGCATGTCTCCACTCTAGAAGAAAAAAGAACTATTGCGTCTTTATTGTTTTTGAACGATTTTGTTTTTGGCTGCATTGATTGTCCTACCTAGTAAGGGAAGATAAATTTAAATGTACCAGGCAGAAATCTTCCAACCCTTTTCCAACCAATTTTCCCAAACTAATTATTCCCTTAATAAACCTACATATATCTAGGGCTCTTAAAAACTTTAACTGCTTACCCGTTAGCAGTAGAGCAGTAAACTCTCAACTAGGAAATGACTGCGCTCGAAGGTATGTGAATAGGGGCACTCCTCAGGGAGGTGTTTTTTCGCCGCTTCTATGGGTCTTAACGGTAAACAAGCCGAACAGCGAGGACATACTGTGATCGCCTATGCGGACGATGTCGTCATAATAATCAGAGGCAAATTTCCGCAAACTCTATGACACTCTCATAGTGGACAGCTTGGTGTGGCCTTGGGTCAACCCAACAAAAACAGAACTTGTGATGTTTACCAGGAAATATAAAGAATTATAAGAATAAAATATAAAAGAATTTTGAGTAACCAATCCAAAAACAGCGTTAACTTTTATTTTCAATTTAAAAAAAAAAATTGAAAAATAATTCTTACTTGAATTTAAAAATTGAAAATAAGACTTATTTTTAAATTTTTATTATAAAAATTGAATATAAAAATTGATTTTGAATATCTTTTAAACCAAGCGGTGCAATACAAAAGTAGTCATATCTATGATCTGTGTTTCAATACCTTTCCATTGATATATATCATGTCCTTGAAGGAACAATATTAAGGATATTGAATTATAAATAATGTTGATTACTAAATAAATGTCGAATATCCATTTATAGTATCCATAAAAATGTAGAAAATATGACGTTTTTCCCCAATTTCGAGGGCATAATAGTAAAATGGACAATTCATACGTTTACACAAAACCCGAAGTTTGTTTCGGGGCCTTGTTCCGATTATCGATTTTTTGAGCATGTCGTATTATTAAAAGAATAACGTGTATAACTTTGAAGGCTGTTGCTGACTGTGGAAATGAGATGTCAAAGTGAGTGCACCTATAGGCTGATTAAAGTCTGATTAATTTAGTTCGAAATTGACTATCAAATAGGGAGGCTTCCAATATTTCGTTCATTTCGTCTAAGCATTCTCATTTCATTAGAGTGTAGATCGCGATGGGTCGTAGTCGGGACTTAGTTGTTCGAAATTTTTTTAGTTTAGACTCGGGGAAAAAAGATTTCAAAGTGTAAACTTTGTGACCGTTCTTTTAAAGGGAAGAAAACAAAATTTGGAGTGGCTTTTACGCAAGTTGAAGTAAAAGATATTTGTGTGCAATTGGTCACTGAAGAGAAGATGCCATTCACCCTCCTGGACTCGGCGCCCTTCAAGAAGTTGATGGAGTAAATTTTTCGCGGATTAGAAATGAACCCCATTACATCCCGCAATGTTATGCAACACGTAACAGAAAAATATGACTTGGTTAAGGGAAATCTTTTCAAATTATTGAAGAACAAAGTTTTATCCTTAAAAATTGATATCGCTTCGAGACATGGAAGAGGCATTTTGGGCGTTAATGCCCAGTATTATCGTGAGCAACGCATTGAAATTAAGACACTGGGAATAATTGAGCTGCATAAAAAACATTATGGAATGCACTTAAGTACGAAAATAGAAAATGTATTAGAAGAGTTTTCAATTTCCAAGCAGCAAATTTACTCCATTACATCGGATAATGGGAAAATCATTATTAAAGTTGTGGGTGAAGGGTAAAGGATGTACTCATTCACTCAATAGCTTCGATCAAGTGAGCCGCTCATTCCCTACAACTAGCAGTGAAGGACTTTTTAAAGAATGATAGACGGAACAAACTAGCAATAACCGAAATAAGCGCATACTCTCCCAATCCAATTGAAATAATTGAGAACATTATGAAGTATTGGGATGATAAAAAGTACATGTATCCTCGGTTGTATCAATTGGCGAAAGTGCTGCATTGCGTGCCAGCAACCAAAGTGTCAGTTGAAAGGGCATTTTCTGCTCTAAAATTGGTTATGTCTGACTTGTGGTGCAACTTGTCTTCAGATTCAATAAGAAAAATATTGTTCCTCAAATTGAATAAATAATGCATCCGTAGTGCTGTAAAACTTTCATACTTACATAAACTCTGGGCATTCAATTTTGCAGGTACAGAGTATGTTACTGTTGGGCTTGACCGACTTTCTTACTTGTTTGAGTTATGACAGACTAGAAGTAAGTAAGCGATATGTATGAACAGTGGCACTGAATCGATAAAAAAAATTGTGGTATCCTGTGGTGGTGATCCTTCAAGGACATGATATATATCAATGGAAAGGTATTGAAACACAGGTCATAGATATGTGACTACTTTTGTAATGCACCGCTTGGTTTAAAAGATATTCAAAATCATATTTTATATTTTAAATTTTTAAAAAATAAAAAATACAAAAAATATAAAAAAATAAGTCTTATTTTCAATTTTTATTAAAAAAAATTAAAAATAAGTCTTATTTTAAAATTTGATAATAAAAATAATTCTTAAAAGTAATTTATATTTTAAAAATTATAATTACTACGATCCCTGGTTAAACCTAATACCCCTAGATCTAGCAGCCAGAGAAATAGCTAGCAATACTGCTAATAGGCTTAGAGAAACTGCTACCTTGACCTGTGAGAAAGGCTCCCATGGTCACTCGGCTATACTAAGTAGTCAAATAGCGATACCATCAAATATTGATTATTGCATACCCACTTTAGCCTTTGATACTATGTATGAGGTCATAATACCAAGTCGTTTGGATTGGAACTCGCTCCCCCATGGCAAACGCAAACGCCATCAACATCTACACAGATGTCTCAAAATTTGAAAGCCAGGTGGGAGGCGGAGTTTTTAGTCCAGATCTAGGTATAGAAATGTCCTTTCGTCTTCCCGACCATTGTAGCGTCTTTCGGGCTGAGGTTGTAGCTATCCAGGAGGCTACCAACCATCTAAAAGAACTTGAGGGCAAGGAAGGAAATGTATTTATATTTTCAGACAGTCAAGCTGCATTAAAAGCTCTTGACGGTAATACAAACAATACTAAAACACTTACTGAGTGCCACAAATCTCTGAATGAGATGGGTCAGCACTTTAAAATACGTCTTATGTGAGTGCCTGGACACCAGAGAACTGCAATGCGTAGTCATTAATGCGTACTACGCACGTAGTACGCATTTTTTAAAATACACACATATGTGTACTTTACGCATACGCATACGCATTAGAAATAGTAGGCTACGCATACGCACAGTACGCATCAGAAAAAAACTGAGTATGCGTAGTACGTAGACGCAAAAGTTGAACTACGCATACGTACGCTGAAGCACTTATGAAAAGTACGCACTAAATACGTACTCAAACTGAGCAGTAGGCATTTTCAAAATGCTTCATTTTTACTTCATTTATGCGTACTTCGAAATTTCTATAGGAAATCTAAGTTACTTTGTTCAATTTTTTTTTTGGTTTTACTTAGCAATATACTTATTAGTTAGTTTATCTTGTTATGAGTTAATTTTAGCCAAAACTTATCCTTGGTATTTGCGTGAACAGTAATCTCGACAATATTTTATTACCATTATTATTGCTATTAGTTTTATATGGGCAACTTCCGCGTGACGAACGCTACTTTCGTACTCGTTTTTGGATTAAAATATAAACATATTTTTGTTTTTCAAAGATATACCTTCAACTTATACACAGTGTTTAGTGAGATTGAAGTGTACTTTTGAATGGCATAAAACATAATTTTAAAATAGGTTGCGAAAGGCTCTGTGAAATTAGATCGCGTGACTTTAGGCCGCGGTGCATTTTGCAAGGCGGTCTAATTTCATTCTGCAAAATTAATTTAGGCCGCGACCATCAAATGAAATTAGACCGCGCGGCCTTATTTAATTTTTCAAAATGATTTTAGACCGCCATCACAAAATGAAATTAGACCGCTCGGCCTTATTTCATTCTGCAAAATGAATTTAGACCGCCATCACAAAATGAAGTTAGACCGCGCGCTCTCTATACGTATAAAAGCGCCGGAGGCAAAATTTTGTCTACGGCGGGTGTGGAAAAGAGTTTAAAAGTATCTATCCACAATCCGTTCAAACAACAAACAATGAAGAACTAGACCGAGCGGTCTAATTTCATTTTGTGATGGCGGTCTAAATTCCTTAGTCAGAATGCACTTAGACCGCCGACCGCGGTCTTAATTCACGCGGTCTAATTTCCTTCACCCGTTGCGAAATAATTGATCACAAAGTTTTGTGACGCACGCTACAAAAGGTGGAAGTCACTTTGAAAGTTGAAGTGTGACTAATACTTTAAAAGAAAGGTGAATGTTAGAGAATCCTAAAAAATCCTAATTATACTCTGTACCGAAGGTACATAGAGTATATTAAGTTTGTGCAAAAGTATGTAACAGGGAGAAGGAATCGTTTCCGACCCTATAAAGTTTATATATTCTTGATCAGCATCAACAGCCGATTCGATATAGCCATGTCCGTCTGTTCGTCTGTCTGTCTGTCCGTCCGTCCGTACGAACGAAGAGATCTCAGACAGCTCTGCCTATATATACACACCTGATCATATTAATAGGTACACACCGGAATTTTTAAATTATAGATGGTTTTTTCGTACTTTTAGTGTTGACAACTTTATAATCTGTGGTTTTTTGTTGTTGTCAATGTCTGGCCACACTGTGACAAAGAGTTGAAAGAGGGGCTGCACCGTATATCAAAGCTTTGCTATAAATTGCGAGTCCACCACACATTTCGCCTGATCATAATAATAGGTACAGTCTCCGTTTCTCACAAGTATCAAGTGAATAATTTTGTAATCAGTGATCTTTTGGCAAATTAAGTATAGCTTCTGTCACTACAGAGAATTGAAATAATTATTTTTTTCAGAAAAAATGGGTCGAAATTCTCATTGTTCTAAAGAAGAAGCTCGATTGGTTCTTAGTCTGAGAAAAGAACGCAAATCTTTACGAGCCATCGCCAAATTAATGAACAGGTCTCATAATTTTGTTAAAAATGCATTAGAAAGAAACCCAAGACAGGAAACCCGTGGACGGCCACAAAAAACAACAGAAACCCTTGACCACTACATAGTAACTTTGAGCAAAAAGGACCCATTTAAGTCATCGAAGGCTATTGCAGCCGAAATTGGGAATTCAGTTAGTGCTCCAACTATCCGAAGACGACTACAGGATGCCTACCTACCAGGAAGAATTGCCAGAAAAGTCCCACTTATGCGCAAAAAAAATATCACCATGAGGCAAACTTTTGCCAGGGACCACAAAGACTGGGTAGGATGCACCGGGGAGAAAAAATGGAGAAACATATTATGGAGCGATGAAACCAAGATTAACTTGTTTGGGAATGACTGTGAAAGGAATGCTCGACGCCCTAATGGAAAGGAATTCCATCCACGGTTTACAAAAAAAAACAGTCAAACATGGAGGTGGCAATATAATGGTATGGGGTTGCTTCTCCTGGTACGGCGTAGGTCCAATTTATCAGACTACGAACAAAATGAATGCTGAAGAGTACAAATCCATTTGGAAAGAGTTATGGTACCGTATGCTGAGGAAAATATGCCATTACGTTGGGTATTTCAGCAAGATAATGATCCTAAACACACATCAAGGCTGTTATCTAAATTTTTCGAGGACCAAAAAGTTGACGTTATGAAGTGGCCAAGCCAATCCCTCGACCTTAACCCCATTGAAAACTTGTGGGGAGACTTAAAAAAGAAATTGGCAAAGCATTCATTTTCAAATAAACAAAAATTATGGGAAGGTGTCCAAAAACTGTGGTATGAGACACCAGTAGAGACCTGCCAGGCTCTTATTAAAAGTATGCCAAAAAGAATAACAGTAGTGGCCAAAAATGGAGGTGGATACACTGGATACTAAGTTAGGAAATACTAATTTACCTCAAAAAAGAGCACAAAATGGAAATTAAAATTTTTTTTCTTACCAACACTTGAAGTGTACCTATTATTATGATCACACTGAAAACGTATCTGAAACACAAAATGATCTCTTTTATGTTATATTATTATTCTATGTTACAATTAAGTTTATTTTATTAAAAACAAATAGTTTAAGAACCAATGAGAGCAAGTTTTAAGCTTGAAACAATGAATAAAACTGTTTTCTGTTACTTTAAAGTCAGAGTTGATGTGTGTACCTATTAATATGATCAGGTGTGTATTATAGCATTTAAACATCGGCCTCAATTTTTTATAGCATGTATTTGTAATTTATTTGGCGACCTTTCTAATGTTTAATTAGTGTGAGTTGGCTGGCTCTAGGTCCGAAAAAGTTGCGTTTGTTCACAACTTGTAAACAACTTATGCATTGTACCACCAAAAAGAGCTGGTTGCCTTTACAGAACTGTTTCATCGTTATCCCTAACGACTCTTCAGAAGGCTTTTTGCTGAAGAAAGCATGATTGCCAACTGCCTCTCCATACAATCATTGCTTAGATCAGTTGGGAACTGCTAAAAGCAATGAAAGCAAAAATAGACAAGCAATGAGTGCTTTCATCTTTCTGGTGGTAATGCTTAAGCTTAGGGCTGAACTTTTTAAGTGCAAAAGCTTGAGCTTTTGAGCGAACTTAGAAGTGCCCGTTAAATTTGAAATGCGAAGCATTCAAATAAGCGTTTTTTGCGTTGTTTCTTGAAACTTTTGTTAGTTTCATTTACAAAAAAGAGAGCGGGCCGTCTCTTATATAGATTTGTAATTTATTTGGCGACCTTTCTAATGTTTAATTAGTGTGAGTTGGCTGGCTCTAGGTCCGAAAATAGCATGTTAAATAAGTTTGGCTACAGCATCCATTAAGGGCCAAGCCGAGATTCAATTTATTATGGCAGCTGCAAATTGCACAAGTTTACAAGATTTTGTTCCAGAGATATTTGGGTAATCTTGTCTTGACCAAGGTTCGTTTATATTTTTTATACTTATTGAGTTTATGCATAAGTATGTAATAGGGAGAATTTTTCCGGCTTTTATAAATTTTGAATAAAAAGTGCGTATACGCATTTGGTTTGCGTATACGCACAGAATTTAAGCGTAGTGTGCGTATGCCTCAAATATTAAAACGTAGTGTGCGTACTTTTGAAGTATATGTACGTCAGCGTAATTGAAATACGCATACGCACTATGAAGCATACGTATACGTACTTTTTAAAAATGCGTATTGATACGCATGGATACGCATTGAAGCATTGACGCATTTGGTACGTTTTGCAGTTCTCCGCTGGTCACCGAAACATTGAAGGCAACGAGATAGCCGACAGGCTCGCTAGACTTGGCACGACCGCCCAGCTCCTACCGGATAGGAGCACAATAGGGGTGCCTTTTGCGACATGTTAATTAAAAATAAGGGAAACTACCTACAAGATGGAGATCAATCCACACCTGTGAAATCTCTAGGCTAACTTGGCCCACTCTTAACTTTAAAAGAACCTTAACGCTGTTACGTTCACAGGAATTCTCACTGTCTCATCGGCAGGCATGCCGCGAGACTTGGTATCAACCATAACGACTACTGTAGAAGCTGTTGCTTAGTTGATGAAGAAGAAAGCGTTCAGCATCTTCTCTGCCACTGTCCAGCGCTCAGTAGGAGACCGATTCGACACCCTTGGTCAGCATTTTCTACCTAACATTTCAGCCGTCTCTGAAATAGACATTGCTTTGCTACTCAAGTTTGTGCTACTTTCTAAGTGGTTCAAAAGGAAAGACCCACCCTTTACTGTCTAAAAGGAAAAATTTTTGGGGTTATATGTTAACACAACGGGCCTTTTTTGGCCTAAGTGAAGAAGCTTCACCGCTTCAGCCATCGCAACCTAATTTAACCTACCCGTTAGCATGCGATTTCAAATTCGACTCCAATAAATCGGCAATCAAAATTTTGTTAGGAAAATACTTTTCTTCTTTTAGAAACTAATTTTAGTTAAAAATAGAGCAGCCAGTTAAGAGCTTTGTTCAATTGGCGAATAAATAAATAAATCTTAAATCTTAGATATGCCATTATCTTCAAAAAAAAGTATAGATTTTTTAAGCTTTCTTTCCATAAATTCATAAACAAAATTGGTAAAATTTTCATGAAAGCATTTCTAAGCTTTTTCCCAAAGCTCTAAGGAGCACATTTAAACCATAACACACTTTTTGGGAGGGGCAACTGCCTAATTAACCCCACAGCATCCACTGTCCACTGATGACACACAATTAACTGACAACCCATAGACACGCCTTTCCCCCCCAGGCCCAATCAATCGCCGCGTTGCTTTGGGCTGCATTTAATGCGCATTAATTGCGCATAATTAAATTTCTACAATTTTATTATGCACTTTACGCAGGCAGTGAGCTGTGCTGTTCAATGTTCAACATTAAAATCAGATTACAATCATCCCATTCCGCCCATTTCCAGACCCCCCCCCCTCCCCAAACCCTCCCTTCCCTGCTGCAGACCAAAATCTGTTTCGGTATGTTTAACATATATTCTTAACATTTCATTAATTGGATTATTTTTTTTATTTTTTTGTTATTGTGTTTCCTTGTCTCTTCAACTTTTTTATCTGTCATTTAACAGGCAAACATGTCAGTTTGGCTGTCATTGTTGTCATTATGATTATTATTATTATCCTGCCTCTTTGTTCAGGGTTCAATTTTTGCTGTATGAATATTTCATTACATTTTAATGTGGTTTTTTGTCCCCTCTTGTAGTTGTTGTTGTTGTTGTCGCATTTAAATGTAATTAGTTAAGCAAATAGAAATGCATAACATTAGATCACCCAAAGCCCACATATTCACACGAAGCTTCAAGCGCATTTGCAGGACTTTTCAAATTGAATTTAATGAACTCATTTGAAATTCTCTTGGGAAAATAAATAAAACTAAAATAAATACCCGAAAACAAATTGAAATTAAAAATCCGCACATGGGTGAATGGACACAGTGTGTGCCTCGGATCAAGCAGCTCTTTTTAGCTCTTTAAACTTTAAAATAAATATATTTTTTTAAAGCTTCTCTTATAATTATAATTAGGTCAGGCAACAAAGCCAAATTCCCAAGGCCCGGCCAAGCAGTTGGTATAAATTTGCCACATTTCGGTCAGGAGCCTGGATTTGATTAATAGCTGTGGCATAAATCAGGGGTAAGAGGGTGAAGAGAAGACCGGTCAGGTGGGTAGGTAACTTGCCAGAGCTAATGAGAGAAAAGTTGAAGCAGCGTTATGTCTGTTACGCGGTTGCTCCCGTCATTTTTCAGGACTTGGGCCATTGTCCAACAAATGACACTAATAAGGCCTCTGGAGTATACAAAATGTTCCACTTACCCTCCAAAAATCCATTACGCTCGATAAAAGGCAATTAAAAATGACTTATGATGGTCCACTTTTATTTTTCTGACTCAAAAAACTTTTCTTGAGCTGAGCTACTGCTGCCTTCTGTCAACAGTCATGTCCATCCATGTGCATCTGCTGATGACGCTTATTGTGCCGATAGTTATGGCATAGACATACATAGACTGCTAATGTGCTCATCAACGCCATCGTTGCCCTTGTTGTTCTCGTCTCGTTGCATTGCTCATACACCATGTGGTGTCAACCAGCCAGCCAGGCAGCCCCGTCAGCCCGTCTGCCGAGTTGGAAAGCAGAGAGCAAACTTTCTTGTATTTTTTGCTGTTATTTTTTTTTTGAATTGACAGACGTTCGTTGTGCCTGGTCAGGTCCTTATTACTGTGGGACAAGTTCCTTAATTTCCGCTGAATATTCTAGGCAATTACCTACTGAGTAAAGCCAATACGTATTGAATCTTTCAATCCGGCTCGAAGGACCAATTTATGTGTAAAAAATATAAAAGATGACAAAACAAAATTATATATTAAGTGCATCTAATGGCGGCTGTATCCATTCATCCGGATCGAAGGAGCGGAAAATATATCGCAGCTATAAAATGAAAAAAAAGTGAAAGATTTAATGTATGCTAAGTTCAGATATTAAAACCGTAACCGAAACCGTAACCCTTAACCGCTAAAAACACTTAAAAATTTGTAACCGATATCGCAACCGTAACCGAAGAAATTGATTTTCCTATAACCGTAACCCTATAGCCTTTATTAACATAACCGGGTATAAGCGGTCTTCGAAAATGGTTGCTTGTTTGACCCGAGTTGAAAATTGTGAGCACAGCCAACTATGTTTGAAATAAAACGAAATGTTATTGAGTTAAAAATGTTAAGAAACGAAAAATGTCTTCCAGCAATCATGGCATTTTATTAATCAACGGCTGTCAGTTACTCATCTCCATTCGATTTATTCAAACTGAATAGGTTCTTATTACCGAAATCAGAGATATATTTAGGTGAAATAGTCTCTGCAGATGCTTCAGATCAAGGAAAATTAGCATAACACTGTCAGATTTATTGGAGGTCCACTAAAGACATTTTTTAATGATATGATCTGTTCTCCTGCTGGTGATGAAGCACTTAACTCATAAAATTTATTACATCATTTTGGTGAAGCTGGTTTCAACCTAAATGGATCAATGTTGTTCTAAGGCAATTGCTGGTAGAAAATTGCCTATAGACCGCGAACCAAAGCTTCCTTTGTGAATCTGAAAACACAGTTCGGTCTGATTTTGTACGTACTAGCTCATAGTCCATATGGAGTGGTTACGTGGGTGAATCATAAGAATTGGTACTCCGATTCGCGGTTATATTTGATTACCATCTCTTAGGGAAATGCAATAGTCCATTATACCATCAGAATATATATGAGTTTATAATGTAATCATAATTTCTGACACGTGCGCTATTTAAGGATAATCCAAGATTTGAAGTAGTTTAACTTCATTTTGGTGGTACCTGTAAAACCAATTGTACGATTGAAGTTGAATTTTTTGTATGGCGTTTCCCATAACCCTGTACGACATTTGACTGAGATTTATCTCAGATTTTTATCTTTCAAACCCTTAAAAACTAAGTTAAAATTGTATGTCGTTGTGTGTTGCATGTACCGAAATAGATACCCATAAAACGTATCGAAACCGAGGCTTTATTTGAAAAACTGGGATATGGGGTGATGCTTTAACAGAGGCATCCCTTTCGAGTCATAATTTAAGCGGTCTCATGAACCGGGATTCGTTTCAAAAATAAGCTCTGCCGATAACCTTTGTCGAACATGATCAGTTATCAGTACCGAAACAGAAACAAATACATGGGTTATTTTTGGTTTTACCTCTATTAGAAAACATATCCATAAACTTAAACTTATTAGATGTATGTACAATAGATTGGAACTCCTGAATATGAAATTTTTAAGGTCATGGTCTCATCCCACTATCTGATGCTGTTTTGTTGTATAATATGCGTAAAAAAAAAAAACTAAAAAAGTCGAGTTTTAACAAGCGCAAATAGGCTCTAAAGTATTTTTTTTTACTAACTCATACGCAGTGCTGCGTATTATCACACAATTGTTTCCTTTAAAAATAGTTAGCGCTGATTTCAATTAAAAATTATTTCGAATTCCAAAACCCAAAATAGAGAAAAACAAACTTCGGCTTGACCGAAGTTTATATACCCTTTTTAGCTTGTATTATTTATATAAATGAAGGTTTTAAATGATTTTTGTCAACCATTCTTACCTGAGTTATTTCCCAAACTTAGCAATCGAAGGCGCCACTACTTTGACCATTTGCTTGCAGGTTTGTTTTATGGCAGCTATATGATATATTCATCAGATTTTAAGCGAACTCCCCAGCATTGTGTGGAAACCGATAATATTCATAACTGGAAGGTATAAAGACGCTACCATTGAAAACAAAAAAAGTTTTTCTCACTAGAACTACTTTTTCAACCGATCGTTTCTATGGCAGCTATATGTTATATTCATCTGATTTGAATCAAACTTGTCAAAATTGCTTGGGCAGCATATAATATAGATCAGTATAACAAGTTTGGGATCTATAGCCATGAAAACAACAAACAACAATCAAAGTTTTTCATACTAAGACTTTTTTTCAGACCTATTTTTTGTATGACAGCTTACTATGTAGTTGTACGGTTTTAATAAAACTTAGTAGCATTATGTAAAATCATAGAAAACGGATAAATACGAGGTTTGGTGGCGTTTGCGTTAAAAACAAAAAAGTTTTTCTCACTGGAACTACCTTTGTCGACCGATCGTTCCTATGGCCGCTATATTCTATAGTCATCCGATTTGGATCAAAATTGGCAGAATTGTGTGGAAGCCTTTAATATTGACCAATAACAAGTTTGGAAGCGATAGCATCGAAAACAAAAAAGTTTTTCCTACTAAGACTTTTTCTCAGAACTATCTTTTGTATGACAGCTATACTATATAGTTGTCCGATTTTAATAAAACTTAGTGAAATTATGTAAAAGCATACAAAACTGATAAATACAAAGTTTGGGGACGACAAAAAAGTTTTTCTCACTAAAACTACTTTTTCGACCGATAGTTCCTATGGCAGCTTTATGCTATAGTCATCCGATCCGGCCAGTTCCGATAAATTTGCCGAAAGACTTCGTGCAAAGTTTGGTTAAGATAGCTTTAAAACTGACGGTGGAGATCGCATAGAAATTGACAGACGGACATGGCTATATCAACTCAGCTCGTCAAGCTGATTAAGAATATATATACTTTAGGTGGTCGGAGATGCTTCCTTCTATGCGTTACAAACATGTGGACAATTATACAAATACACCCCCTACAAGGATATAAAAAGAGAGCCCTATGTTAATTTACTGGATTGTTTTTTTTTTATGCACTAGCAAATCCTTTATCCTTTATCTCTTATTCTTGATCAGCATCAACAGCCGAGCCTTAAGTGACGCATGCTATCAAAAATTGGGCTGAATGAAGCCGACCAAAAGAACAGCAGTCTTTTCTGCCATATTTCCACAAATTTAGTTGCCTTTTTGAATTTCAAAAGGTGACAGCAATTGAAATGAACTAACAACTTCGATGTAAAACGAGAGCGTAAGTTTAAGTCGGCTCTAACCGACTTCGAAATACCCGTTACTCACGGAAAGAAACGTTGAATAGCCTTCCCTGTGTGTCTGAGGCAGGACAGCCGAAAAGTATGCAACATTTTTTAACTCGGCTATTTATCATCCGATCTTGATGAAAATTGGAGGGCTTATAGATGTTGCGAATATTAATGTAAGTTTTAAGTTTGAGATCGATATCTCAAAAATTGTGGGAGTTATTCAACATTTATTATTGTGGGGGCGGGGGTGGGCGTGGCAAAAATTTGAAATAAACTTGATCTGCGTGCAGACAATAGGAGTCTACATTTCAAAATTGGTTGCTCTAGCTCTTCTAGTCTCTGAGATCTAGGTGTTCATACAGACAGACGGACAGACGGTCAGACGGACAGACGGACATGGCTATATCGACTCGGCTGTTGATACTGATCAAGAATATATATACTTTATATGGTCGGAAATGATTCCTTCTGCCTGTTACATACATTTGCACGACTTTAGTATACCCTTTTACTCTATGAGTAACGGGTATAAATATGTATTTGATAAACGTATCGTACGATTAAATTTTTTTACAAAACTGTAAGGCCCTGTCGCGCCCATTTAAAATTCAAATAAAATGTTTTGATTTTCACAATTATTAATTATACAAGAAATATTAGCTTTGTGAATGCCGATACCGACTTTTTTCCATTTTGCCGTTTTGAGGTCCGATCATTTATGATAGTATCTGTTAAGTTTTCGCATGGTACCTTATCGGCGTACACCCTAATGTACATACATTTACACATTTTACCTTATTGGGCTAATGCCCTTAAATTGGCCAGGTAACATCCCCAACCTCAATCCTGTACAGAATATTTGGGTCATTATGAGTGCCAAAATAGGAAATCGGAAGCCAATACCAAAGTTGAATTAAGGGAAACTATAAAAAAAAGGACGGTTTCGGGTTAAAATGGATGAATATTCAAAGGTTTTATACGATTTAATGCCCAATAAGGTAAAATGTGTAATTGAAGCCATATTTAATTTTAATTAATTATAAATTTAAAAAAAAAATGCTAAATTATATTGGAGTTGTCATAAGTTAATAGAAAATAAGCTAACTCATTGGAAAAAATTTAGTTTTGGTTAAAAAAAAATTGATTTTATAATTAAATATAGTTTCTTCCTTCCTTTGATCAAATATCTCAATATAAGATTGGCAAGAGTGATTTGGAAAAAACAATTTTTTCAAATTATATGACTGATTTATATAAAAATGTTGTATGCACTTTTGTTTGAAATTGATTCATTGACAAAGGAACATTTGGGTAAACCGCCCACACCGCGGCACAAATTTATAAAATTTCAGAGTGCGGCTTCATTTTTTGTTGTCGCTGGGTGTATATGTGTCTAAGAAAGTGAATGATTTTAATATTTTTAAGTTTATATCAATGTGAATAATTTAAAAAGAATTTTAAAATACATTTTTTTTATTAATAAATACCTAAAGCAATAAAATTAAAAAACAAAAAACAAACATCTTCAAACAAAAAACCATAGCCGAAATTCGGGCTGCGAATTTATAATTGTGTAATTCCTATGTCTTTATTCGCCCCTTTTCAGAGTATAAATACTAACTGGTTGTTTGGTTGAAGTGTGAACAGCAAAACAAGTCCGCTGATGAGAGAATTTGGTTATTCTCGAAACAGCGATCGTTGTACGGACATACCCAATTGCTATTC
This sequence comes from Lordiphosa magnipectinata, assembly GCA_037044535.1. Taxonomy (NCBI): domain Eukaryota; kingdom Metazoa; phylum Arthropoda; class Insecta; order Diptera; family Drosophilidae; genus Lordiphosa; species Lordiphosa magnipectinata. The sequence continues at coordinate 5,432 of JBAMBO010002364.1, read as the reverse complement.
CAAAATGTTGTTAATTAATCTGTTGGTTTGTGTTGGTTATAAAAAGGCTTATAATCAACCAAAAAAGACCTTGAGCTAGCCAGTTGTAACATTGACAAAAAATGTTTAGTTTTAAAATAAATATACAAACTCAAACTGATTTAGTGAAATTCTTAATTTACTAGGCTCATGTTTTATTCTTCGAGGCCGCGTAACGTCGCGCCATCTTATGCAGCAATAGGGGCACTGTCTGGTCTGCCTTCTTCAGTATATTGATCAGCTCTTGAGCCATATCCCAATCATCGTTGGTAATGAAGCTGATGGAAATGCCCACGCGTCCGAAACGTTCAGCAAGACCCACACGATGCACATACTCCTCTATTTTGCGAGGAAAATCAAAGTTGATGACATGAGTGATACCCTCAATGTCCTCCAGTCCGAGTAAAGCCACATCCGTGGCTATTAAAATTTGAACCACGCCCGACTTGATATCCGCAATGGCCTGCTCACGATCGCTCTGATCCCGATTGCCATGTATACACTGGGTCTTATAGCCATAATTTTTCAATTTACTTGACAGATAATTCGCTATTTCCTTGGTTCCACAGAACATAATAACCTTGTCCCATTTGGCCATTTCCCGCACAAACCCGCAAATACGTCGGTACTTGAAGTCGTCACTGCACAACACTTCTACCACGTGCCTGATGGTATTGGACGGCGAGTCCACGCGCACCTGTATTGGGTGCTTCATTAGCTGTACAGCCCGACGCACCCCAGGCGGCCAGGTGGACGAAATCATGACAATCTGACGATCGGGTCGTATGTCTAGCAATATCTTACGTATCTGTGGCTCGAAACCCGTGCTCAGCATGCGATCGGCCTCATCCAAAACCAGATATGAAACGGTGCTGAGGTCAACAGCTTTGACCTGAACCAAGTCATTCAGACGGCCAGGTGTGCAGATGAGTATCTCTGCACCGCGTTCCAATTCGGAGATCTGCATCTCACGGTTACCACCGCCATAGACGCACACACTGCAAAGGAAAAGAATCAGACAAAATTGTATGTATATTATCGTAACCCACTTACGCCTTCATCTTGCGGAAAGAGTACTTCTCCACTTCCATTTGAATTCGTTGCACCAATTCGCGTGTGGGCGCCAGTACCAACACATTTGCTCCAGCCCGCTTCCCGCGGGGCACACTCTGACACTCGGTGTGAATCATACCCGGCAGCAGGAAGGAAAGGGTCTTGCCCGTTCCTGTCTGGGCAATGCCAATTAAATCTAGCCCTTTGAGCAATATGGGCCAGACCTGCGCTTGCATGGGCGAGGGTTTGGTATAACCCAGTTTTTTTATCTCAGCCAGCAAGTCGGGATATTCGCCGAAGCATTGTTTAAAAGTCCATATGGGATTCGGTATGGGATCCGGTTGAGTTTCACCCTCTTTGGGCTTAAACACACGCGAGACAGTAATATCATTTTCCGCGCGTATGCGCTTGACCTCCGAATTCGTTAGATTAGCCACTTCAGGCGCCTCCTTGTAATTGTCTTTCTGTAAGATGGGACATTTTGCCCAGCGTGCCGCTTGTGCCGCTTCCGAGCGTTTGTTTAAGGCGACCCAATCAATGATGCCAGTGAGCTCGCCACCTCTTGGCGATGTCTCACGAGTTGGTGGGGCACTAAAATCATAGCTGCTGCCTCGATCTAAACCTTCGTATACACAATCGCCATTGGAACGCCTCTCACGATGTTCACCGCCGCCTCCTCCGTCGCCATAGGAACTCGTCTCACGATGTCCACCGCCGCCTTCTCCATCGCCATAGGAACTCCTCTCACGATGTCCACCGCCGCCTTCTCCATCGCCATAGGAACGCCTCTCACGATGTCCACCGGCGCCTTCTCCATCGCCATAGGAACTCCTCTCACGATGTCCACCTCGGCCTCCTACGTCGCCATAAGAACGCCTCTCACGACGTCCACCGCCGCCTTCTCCATCGCCATAAGAACGCCTCTCACGATGTCCACCGCCGCCGAATCCTCCATTGCCATAGGAAGTCCTCTCACGATGTCCACCGCCGCCGAAACCTCCATTGCCATAGGAACGCCTCTCACGAAGTCCACCTCGGCCTCCTCCGTCGCCATAGGAACGCCTCTCACGATGTCCACCGCCGCCTACTCCACCGCCATAGGAACGCCTCTCCCTTTGTCCATTGCAATCATAAGAGCTAATTTTCTCGCGTATTTCACTAGCTGCTTGCTGCACATTACTCTCCAGCAGGCCAGAGACATTAACGATATATTCGATCTTATCAATATTGATGTGCACATGGAAGGCATTTTCGAGGCGCGTCACTTTGGAGCCGGCACGACCTATGAAACGGCCCACCATTTCAGCGGCAATGGGTATTGCCTCGCAGAAGTCTCCGCCGTCTCCATTATCGTCGCAGAAGTCTCCGTCGTCTCGATTATCATCTATGTCGTGACTGCCACTTTTAGAGCTTTCGCTATCGCTACTGATATGATGTTCATTCTCTTCAATGATAAAGTTATCCCAATAGTTGCGCTTCACAGGAGAATCTTTTACACTAATAGAATTCGACATTTTCTACTACTGAAATTATGCTGAAAATTGAAATTCGAGTTTTTTTTTTAGGGCGACGACAGTTTTCAACCAACCTACACGTGCAAGTGACAAACAGGAAAAGGAAATTCAGACATGTCTAAAGTCTATAACTAGAGGTGTGCGCGTGATCGATTATTCCTTATCGATTATTATTGATGACGAACACTTCACGCAAATTATTTTTAGAGCGTTTCGCGTCACGCACGATAAAAGGGCATCTCCATTAAAATTGATTTAAAAAATACGACTCAGTTATGTATAAATCAGATGGTTCTTTATTCCAAATTGAAAACTTAATAAATAAAACGTTGAATTTCTTTCACTTGAAAGGTGTATTATAATTTTGCATAGAAGTTCGCAACGCATAGAAGGAATCACCTTCGACCGTATAAATTATATATATTCTTGATCAGCATGACGAGCTGAGTCGATCTGTCTGTTTCTACGCGAACTAGTCCCTCAGTTTTAAAGCTATCGACCTGAAATTTTGCACACTTCTGACTACTTCTTGTAGCTTCCATAGAAACGATTGGTCAGAAAATGGGTTTTAGTATAAAAAATTATTTTGCTTTTAATGTTAACGCTCTTAAAATTTGTCATTATTAATATTATATGTTTTTTAACTGATCTGCAAAATTTGGCCAAATTCGCTAACCGTTGAAGTGAGCTTTTTAAGTTAGTTAGCTTTGCTTTCTCGTTTTAAACTACATAGTTCCATATTTTGTTTTAAAAATATAAGCCCATCAATATTATTGCTTAATATTCGTGTTCGCCTGCTTACCTGCTTGGATGGAAAGCTGTCTTAAGTGTGGAAACACGATGTATTTTCTGAAAATCCACATACTCTTTCTACCGGAAACCTAATGTAATTTGAATTTCGTGAATACTGCATGACTTGTATTCGCGATGTTTGAATTAACTTTACGGATACTCACGCACGAAACTCTGTGTTTGCTTAGGATCACGTAGTGATACATCGTGACACATGATACAATGAATACAAGGTAGTGCAAACACTTGCTCCATTTAACATGCGCATAACATTGTGAGTCTGTAACGTCATTTGACAAATAAGCCTTAGGTTGGGAATTAGAATTTTTTATACCCTTGCAAAGGGTATAATAATTTTGCCCAGAAGTTTGCAACGCATAGAAATATTCATTTCCGACCCCATAAATTATATATATTCTTGATCAGGGTGACGAGCTGAGTCGATTGAGCTTTGTCCGTCCGTCTGTCTGTCTGTCCGTCTGTTTCTACGCAAACTAGTCTCTCAGTTTTAAAGCTATCGAGCTGAAATTTTGCACAGAGTCTTCTTTTTACTGCACGCTGCTATATGTCGGAGCCGACCGGATCGGATGACTATATCTTATAGCTGCCATAGGAACCATAGGTAAAAAAATGGGTCTTAGTGAGAAAAACTTTTTTGTTCTTAATGTTAGCGTTCCCAAACACGGTCATTATTAATATTATAAGCTTTCAAACAGATTTGCAAACTTTGGTAAAAATCGGATGACCATATCTTATAGCTGCCATGGAACCGATCGGTCGGTTAATGGGTCTTACTGAGAAAAACTTTTTTGTTTTCAATGTTAGCGTCCTCAAACTCGTCCCTTATTAATATTATATGCTTTCAAACAGGTTCGCAAATTTTGATCAAAATCGGATGACTATATCTTATAGCTGCCATAGGACCGATCGGTCGGAAAATGGGTCTTAGTGAAAAAAAATATTTGTTTTCAAGTAAATCGTTCTTAAGGTCGGTGATTATTAATATTAAACGCTTTCAAACTAATTTGAAAAATTTGGTCGAAGTCAGATGACTATATCTGCAGGCTGCCATAGGACTTATCGGTCGGAAAATGAGTCTTAGTGAGAAAAACTTTTTTGTTTTTAATTTTATCGTTCTTAAACTTGGCGATTGTTAATTTGATATGTTTTCAAAAAGATTCGCGAAATTTGGTCGAAATCAGATGTTCATCTGACGGAAAATCGATTTTAGTTACAAAAGTTTTTGATTTTTATCCAAGCGTTCTTAAACTCTGTCATTTCAAAAACAGCTTTTGCAAGGGTATAAAAACTTCGGCACAGACGAAGTTAGCTTGGCCTTCTCGTTTATATTTATGATGGTATTATGATCATTGATAAATGTAATCAAAAAAATAAAAATAATTATTCAAAATAAAATTTTGTATTTTTTTTTTTTTTAATTCAAATATATGAAAAATGGGTATTTAATAAAGATTTATTTTAATTACTTTTTTGTTTTTTTTTTTTGTTTTTATATTAACTCATTTTTTCGTTCATTTATACTTAAATAATATTTGTTTGATTTTTTTTGTTTTTTTTTGGGATTTAGGTGTTGCATGGTTTTAACCTGTCTTTATGTACTATTTGATATTTATTTCCTATTCTAATTGTAATGTTATCCCTATCTTCTATCTTTTCTACTTTTAGCATAGTCGTCTATATCGTATAAGGGTTCTATTCTATCTTGTTTGTAAAACTTAATGAATTGTCTCGGTGGCCTTCCGAAAACAAGTTCATATGGGCAGTAGTCATGGACTACTGATGGGGTTGTATTGAAACAATAGGTGAAATAATTCAGCCATATGTCCCAATCGATTTTGTCAATCGAAATATACGAACGTACGTTCTCGTTAAATGTTCGATGGTACCAAGAGTTTGATGATGGTACGCTGTTGAGTGTATGTTGGTTATTTTCATGTATTTGCAAAGGTCAGTGATTAGTGAATTTTTATATTTAGTATCCATGTCCGTAATGAATTTCTTCATAGGACCATATTTGAGTACGAATGATTCAAA